>JALPQI010013925.1:0-35058 GCA_025490895.1 Thaumatotibia leucotreta
CTGGTCCAATAACATTGTTTGAAAGGCCGTATCTTGGCTCCGATATTACTTACGGCAAAACTTATTTTGTAAATAAGCTAGTCTAAGGTAGCACTACAAAATAGTAGTAACATAAACGATGGCCGCTGAAAAAAAAATGACGCCACTAGTCCATACAAAAATACCCAATCCCCTTTAAGGTTATAAATGTTACGACTATGAGCATTACGATGTATGCATAGATAGATATGTACTTACCTCCGCGGAACTTTTTATGCCATGTAGGTCACTTCACTTTAGTCGCACAGTTGTTCAAAGATTCATGGATTTTAAAATGTATCCATTCAGAAGCTAGTCGTTTCCCGGTATCGGTTGAATAACGCCGGGCCTCACATGTGGGAAACGATTTCGCTTCCCGAAACGAACATTCTTTTCCACTAAACTCTAGACTAGTTTCAATATTCGACTGTCCCGTGAAAGTTCGGTAAGCATTCCATTTTTAAACGGTTTTTATTAACTTCACCGCGTATCAACTGTCGTCGATGCTTCAAATCTTGTGATCGATTTTTCGACCACTTCTACTGCACCGAAATCAATAAAATTTGGAACTCTTATCAAGTCCCCATGACAATGCAATATTTTAGTATTTGTATCCTTGTATCCTCAAAGCCTGATGCTGCAGACGTACTGCTTACCTTAACCGAGAGTGTTAGACACGTGCAAATGAAAGTATAGCATGTTGGGCATAATCAAATACTAACAGCCTGATCTTGACTTCCAACTCCTCACTCCTGATGCTGCAGTACTGCCCACAATAACCGCAAGGTTTATCTTTTATCGATATCTTGATTTTAAAGAAGTTCTTTAGATATTAAGTAGAAACATGCGAATTTAATACTAACGTCCAACTCCTCAAATCTAATAATCCAGTGTACTGCCTGCCACAACCGCTAGGTTTAGCGATATGTAGATTTTGAAGTACTGCTTCAGATATTTGGTAGAAACATACGGATTTCATTATCATCATCATCATCATATCAGCCGAAAGACATTCTCTGTTCAATATAGGCCTCCCCCAAAGATTGCCCCAAGGACCGGCCCTGTGCCACCAGCATCCAGCGACCTTCACCAGGTCACGAGTCCACCTTGTGGGGGGCCTACACACGCTGAACCTTTCGGTACGTGACCGCCACTCCAGAACCTTACCGCCCCAACGGCCATCGGTTCCACGCGCAACGAGCCCCGCCCACAGCCACTTCAGTTTAGCGATTCGAAGAGCTATATCGGTAACTTTGGTTCTGCTGCGGATGGTATCGTCATTTCTAATCCGATATCGCAGAGAGACTCCGAGTATAGCCCTCTCCATTGCCCTTTGGGTGTCATTGAGCCTTCTTATGAGACCCATTGTAAGCGACCTCGGTTTAGTACCGTATGCCATCACTGGCAACATACACTGATCAAAGACTTTCGTCTTCAAGCCCTGCGGAATATTGGACGAAAAGATACAGACGGATTTAATACGGACTTCCAACTCCTCAAACCTGATGCTGCTGAGACACGTGCCACTATACCGCCAGGTTTATCGAAATGTTAAATTTAAAGTAATGCTTTAGCTAATGGGTAAAAACATAAACATTGAATACTCACGTCCAAATCCTCATATCTGATACTGCAATATTACCATAACCGCTATTAGTGTGCCATAACCTCTGACAGCGTGGGTAGTTCGCGTAGGACGTGGCGCCGGACCTGCGGTCCGCTTGTTGATAGTGTGAGTTCACCCCTCGGGCCTTCGAGTTCGCGTAGGGCAAGCCGTCGGGCCTGCGGCCCTCCGTCTAAAAGACTGACAGACTGATTAGTTCGCGTAGGGCGAGCTGTTGGGTCCGGCTGATAGACTAACAGCGTGAGTGGTTCACGTAGGGCGAGCCGTCGGGCCTGCGACCCTCCGGCTGATAGAGTGAGAGCGTGAGTGGTTCGCGTAGGCCGAGCCGTCGGGCCTGCGGCCCTCCAGCTGATAGAGTGACAGCGTGAGTGGTTTGCGTTGGGCGAGCCGTCGGGCCTGCGGCACTCTAGCTGGTAGACTGACAGCGTGAGTGGATCGCGTAGGGCTAGCCGTCGGGCCTGCGGCCCTCCAGCTGGTAGACTGACAGCGTGAGTGGATCGCGTAGGGCGAGCCGTCGGGCCTGCGGCCCTCTAGCTGATAGAGTGACACCGTGAGTGGACCGCGTAGAGCGAGCCGTCAGGCCTGCGGCCCTCCAGCTGGTAGACTGACAGCGTGAGTGGTTTGCGTAGGGCGAGCCGTCGGGCCTGCGGCCCTCCAGCTGATAGAGTGACAGCGTGACTAGTTCGCGTAGGACGAGCCGTCGGGCCTGCGGCCCTCCAGCTGATAGAGTGACAGCGTGAGTGGTTCGCGTAGGGCGAGCCGTCGGGCCTGCGGCCCTTCAGCTGATAGACTGACACTGTGAGTGGATCGCGTAGAGCGAGCCGTCGGGCCTGCGGCGGCTGCGGCCCTCCAGCTAATAGATGATTTTATATTTTATAGTCTCGAAATTCGACTTGTATAATGTGTACAATATAAAAATTTCAACTTGTTTTTCTCAATAAACCAAATTGATTGATATATTCCTTATTGCCAGATCTCTGTTATCTAAGGTATTGTATGAATAACACGTCCATTTGAGACACTTCGGGCATTCAATCTGACATTTTTTAAGTGTCGAATTTCTAAAAATATCTATTCAGCAGGGATTCCCCTCTCGTTACACATACAATAATGTCCATTACGTTTACATATGTGTCGTGATTAAAGCTTGACTTATGCGTAATTGTATTGCATATTACAAACAACATCTTTGATCTAGAATAAGTAGGTAGGTAGGTAGGTAGGTAGTATCGGAAATTAACTTAACAATTGCACTAAAAACTTGAAAATAAAATAAGTAAAAAAAGTTTTAAGTTAAACGGTTTCTATTGCACCAAAAACTAGAAAATAAAAATTAGTTGTAACTAACCGTAGATGCTACTTCCTGTAGATTAGTCACGTGAAACTATTATCACTGTAATCTTCCCAAGTCGGATTCGGTTTGGATTTCTAGCCCTCTGCAACTGAGGTGACGTACCTCTCACGTATTTTCAACTTTGTGGTGTTGATACATGTCACGTGACCGACAATGGCAGAGGGCTAGGCAAAAAGAGCAAATCGAATATTGTTCAGCGATAACACGCCGTTTGAGATTATTGAATGAAACCAATATGTAGATATTGTAGATATGATGAGTTTTCCAGAGTCGTCGTTAGCGTATGCGTTACGTACCTACTTCGGTAATTACCCCCTTATTCATAAAGGCCTCCTAACTTAATAGGCCGCTAATTATTCTTTGTCCCTTTCACTCTTGTGGATATATTGGTAATACCGAAAGTGACAAATAATACTTAGCAGCTTGCTAAGTAAGTATAAGAATAAGGGGGTTAGTGTGCATTTCGCTCGTTCTTCTATACTCTTGCTGAATATACCGGGTATGTAACCATAAAAATAGTAGTGTAGTAATATTTATTTTGCCGCATTAATACACTTTTTGTATCATCCAGATAGGCGAAAAAACCATCAAAAATTTACAAAGAAATCAGGAACTCTGGCCGTCGCAAAACATATTGCACTATTGTACTTAGGCATTCGCATTAGGATACGATATGCATCATTATATTGTACCCTGCGTAATAGTACATTACTACAGAGGACGGGAAACGAAGGGTTACAGGCCAAGTAGATATCTCAGTTCCTTCGGCCAGATAGGAATACGCGGCCTGTAACCCTGTTTCTCGCCGAGATTTGTATAGTGCTTTTCTCAAACTTGCCATGAAATAAAACGAACTGATTTCGCCGAACCATACTATTTGATTTGTAAATAAACCAATAGTACAGTATCGTACAACATTAAAAAAAAAACATTCGCGCCTAACTTTTTTTTAATCTGTTTGAGGTATCCTTTTACCTGTTGGTATAGACATTAGTTCTTAGGTTATTTTTTTTTTCTGTGGCTGAATGTCAAGACCTAGTGTCACAATTTGACGTTTCAAAACAAAAGACAGTTTGTTTGCAGTCCTAGGTGTGAAATAAATACATGAAATCTCTTTACGTATCATCTTAGCATATGACACCGGATACATAGTATTTCCGGGCTTAATTTAAAGTAAGTAACATCAACATTCCGTAGCAAGTTTAGGAAAAATAATTTTAT
This sequence comes from Thaumatotibia leucotreta, assembly GCA_025490895.1. Classification (NCBI taxonomy): domain Eukaryota; kingdom Metazoa; phylum Arthropoda; class Insecta; order Lepidoptera; family Tortricidae; genus Thaumatotibia; species Thaumatotibia leucotreta. The sequence continues at coordinate 4,218 of JALPQI010013925.1, forward strand.
TCAACTTTTTTCTAATCAGAATACCTACGATATTGGATAGACCCTTAAACAAATCAACAATTCATTTTTCATCTGTAGGTATTACGTGTAATTATTGTAAAATGGAGAAAATATGTGACGTAGATATCGACGAATACTGTAGTGGCATTCGTGGTAAGGATACTGTAGCCATACCATTCGGCTCGCTCGCACCAATACGCGAGTACGAGGCAGTACGAGCGGGATGGATATAAAGTAAGTCCGCGTTAATAACGCAGCGGCATCTCCTGCAGCCCAACCATGAGATGCAGCTACGTTATTAACGCGTTTACTTTCTATCCATCCCGCTCGTACTTGCATATTGGCGCGAGCGAGCCGGTTAGAAAGTAAACGTGGGTTAATAACGCCGCGGTATCTCATGGTACGGCTATTTAACTGTAGCTCTACCATGAGCTACCGACACCGACTACGTAATTAACGCGGACTTGCTACTGGTTAGCACACTGGGCTACGTTCAGCAGTCGTACCATGAGTTGGAGAGGATACGTTAGGTTTTACTCGTACTCGATACGTAATGCATAATTCTATCCCGCTTTCTATCCCGCAAGTATCGATAACGTTAGGTTTTACTCGATACGTAAAGCAGGCCATCTCCTCGCACCAATACTCGTAGCTCAGTGCGAGCGCGATATAATGCATTACGTATCCAGCAAATGAAATGAAATGAAATGAAATGATTTATTGCAATAAACACGGTATTTAACAGATAGTACATGGGATATACATAATTAAAGTAGCTTTACATGTTTAACTTACATAAAACTTAAACTTATCCTTTTCAAATTTTCCAACTTATGCTATGGCTACAGGCTACAGCTGTCCGCTATGAGAGCCTCGTAAAGCACGGACTACCCGATATTGGCTTGGCCAACGACGTTAAACGTATGATCCGGTATTTGAGACATAAGATATTCGGACTTGCGCAAATATCCCTCATTTTTCACTTGACTTACTTACTAATCGTCTCACTTAAATTACTCAAAGAGACTAAGGTGGAAGTACTAATGCGTAACATGTTAACAGAGAATATTTATTTGAATCACGATATTTTGCTCATATATAAATCTACATAAAGTATTGTCATGTGTTTTGAGAGAGATTTTGTAAGGTCCTAGTGTTTGTAAGTTTTATAAAATAGTATTTATTTTGTAGGGTGAAAATAATTATAAATATTTCTCAAAATTGCAAATTTCTTAATTTGCAATTTTGAGAAATTCACACTGGGACACTTACGTGTCAGATGCTTTTGCTGGCAGTCCCAGTAGATGGCACCTCAATACAAGTTTGAATTGCACATATTGGGACATTGAAAATATTAACACTCAGTCCTAATAAATGTCAGCCTGTCTTAAAATTATACAAATAATTGAGATATAAGCGAATTATTTCAAAGTTAGGATATACGTATTGGTACAGCGTCGGGTACTATTACATCCACCTTACTAATCTAGTAACTGGAGTTCGAGGCCAAAGAATCTACGAAAATGTTGCCACAACAATGAAATGTTCTTAATAGTAAATCCTTATTTTCTAAAAACAGACGTTGAGATATGTTATTTATTGGTAATTTTAATTCTTTAATTTATAGAAACAATATTATTTACTTATTTTCACGTAAATATAAGATATTTTAATAAAAACTTAATTATCCGTGTTAAGACAGTTCATTAAATTGTATCCTTGTGTATGACTCACGCACACATGCATGTATGATACTTTCTGTCAAACCTCAGTTGCAAATAAACTGTCGAAGAAGCTACACTTATTTGTTTAAATCCCATCCAACCAATTTCTAAAATCAACCTTAATCCAATCATCATATGGTCCAAACCGAACCGGATCGCTACAAAGAAGTTGGGAACTCGCCGGTGTCCGAGAACAAAAGAACCGCATTCAGAGCGATAAGAAGTCCGGCGCAATTGTGACCTTTGTACGGGAATTGCAATGTTTGAATTGTGAAGTTATAAGGTTTAATATTTATGTGGAACATTAGAGTGCATCGAAATAAAATTACGGTTGAACTTTTTCGACATTAAGTGAAGGATATTTACGTGACTATTAGCTAAACAAAATGTCAAATACGGAACAATTAATTCGTTTATTGCAAGATACGGCAACTATACTACAAAAAACACAAATAAATCTCAAAAAATGCCCTAAAGCACGACTAACAAAAGGTTATCTCGAATCACGGCTGAAAGGCATAGAAGAGTACTGGAATAACTTTCAAAATGCGCATCAAGATCTTCTAAAGTTTACACCAACTGAAAAAAGAATGGACATACCTTATTTAGTGAATGAAGATTACTACGTTTATGAAGACTTATATTTGTGCCTAAGTGGAGACATAAAAGACATGTTGTCGTCATTATCGAGTGTTCAGTGCAATCATACAAATAGTGACAGATCTGTCACTATATCAGAGGAGAAGGTGAAGTTACCTCGCATACAACCACCAGTTTTTAGTGGCATTTATGAGGATTGGCCAACTTTTCAAGACATCTTTGAGTCGCTCATACATAACAACAGCTCATTAACCGACGTCGTCAAGTTGCATTTTTTGAAAAATAGTGTTAGTGGCGAAGCACAAGCTTTACTTAAAAACATACAAGTAACGGACGCTAACTACACGGAGGCTTGGAAAACCTTGAAGAATCGTTACGGGAACAAAAGAATAATTGTTAATGCTATTATGAAAAGATTGTTTTCGCAAAAAAGAATGTACGCGCAAACTGCTAACCAAATTAAAACACTTTTAGACACAACTACGGAATGTTTGAGCAGTCTTACCAATCTCAAGGTCTCTGTCGATTCCTGGGATCCCATGATAGTGCATTTGACCGTGTTAAAACTAGATACAGAGACTCACAAGGACTGGGAAGAGTACTCGTTTAAGGGTACGCCTGATGACTTACCGACGTGGTCTGAATTGAAAACCTTTCTTGAAACCAAATTTCGTACCTTGGAATTTATAAATAATACCTCTTCGGCTGCTTCTTCATTTTCAAAACCGACCACGCAGAAAAGCTATCATTCAACGACACCAACGCCTTCCAGTAGCCACAGCGGCTCCCACGCAACGACATCAGCACCTTCAAGTAAAACATGTGTCAAGTGTAACGACAATCACACATTAAGTCATTGTAAGGGTTTTTCGAATATGGAAGTAAGTGAAAGAATTGACTACGTGAAAAACAACAATTTATGTTACAACTGCCTGCTCAGCGGTCATTCCGTGTCCCGATGCCGTTTGCCAACCTCCTGTCAAATCTGCCACAAGCGTCACCATTCACTACTGCACCTCACCAAAACCGAGAACGTTAAATCACACCTTAGTCAGATGGAGGAGAGTATCGACGATGAAATACAAAAGGAAGAGCCCGAAGAAAACATGTCTATAGCTACACACTTCGCAACTAGAAATTCAGATGGTTTATTGGCTACTGCACTTATTCCAGTGAGGGATGAAATGGGGCAAATTACCATACTGCGTGCCTTAATCGACCAAGGTTCAGAAGGGAATTTTATATCAGAAAGAGCAGTTCAGTTAATGAAACTAAGCAAGAAGCATATCAATGGTTCTATCACTGGAGTAGGATCAACGAAAACTTCTGTGGGCAGTATGGTGGAGTGTGAGATTTTATCAAGATGGGATGAAGATTTTAAACTTAAAATAATAACGTATGTCTTATCCACTCGCGTGACAACTGAACTTCCGTCAACAACATTCACCATTAATCAAGCCCATTGGCAGCATCTTAATGGACTCAACCTCGCAGACCCGGGTTACAATAAACGAGGTCGAATAGACATGCTGCTGGGTGTCAAAATATATGCACGCATTCTGAAGAACAATTTAATCCAGGGTCCTCCAGATTCACCGTGTGCACAAGAAACAAGCCTTGGATGGATTATCTTTGGAGACCTTCCCAGCAATTCTTCAGAAGATGTTATAGTCATGCATCACAATTTAAATTTAGACCTTCTGGTAAAAAACATGTGGGAACTGGACTCTGAGTGACGTCACGGACGGTAACACACACTGTGTACGCTCGCGCTTAATTCAGCATTATATTATAATTTTCGTACTTTTCCTCGTTCGAACCCTATCGGAACGTGTATCTGCGGTCGCTTGCGCTGTGCGAGTGTGCGCAAATCGAGGCGCGCTTGTGATAGTGTAATAAAGCAGTTTTAATTGTGTACGTGCTATCTGGATTGATTTTTACGTGTGTGGGTGGGTTCGATAAGAACGAGAGAAACAAGTGTTGAACATAATAAAATAATTTATATTTGGTAATATTTAAATAGACTATTTACAACATACTGGAACTTACGCTAAATTTAACTTTAAATAGTACTTAATTCTAATTAACATTATTAGTCTACACGGGCTTGGTTATCAGCGCCATCTAGTAGTACACGGGTGAACAACGAAACCAGCTGAGATAATATTGATCGTTGGTCAAGATGAGCGCTAGGTGCGTGACTTGTAAGATGTTCATTTCGACGAAAGATGGCGCCACCTGTCCAATCTGTCGGCCCGCCGGTAACTCCAGCCAGGAGACTGAAGTCATAGGACTGCGTCGGGATTTTGACATATATGCTGCGGAACAGCGTGCGTTCAGGGACGAGATTCGGTCCACCCTGAAAAGTTTGGCGAGCCGCATGGACGAAGTCGAGCGCAGGCTGGATGCCGTTGAGAGCAGGGCGGCGGTGGTGGACCCCCAGAGCGACGAGGTTGGGCAGCTGCAGCAGACGGTGGCGCGTCTGCAGATAGAGCTCAACGACCGAGACCAGGACGCGCTTCTCTCCGACCTAGACATAGGCCATGTCCCTGAGGTCAAGGGTGAAAATGTGGTGCACACCGTCACCGTTCTTGCCGCTAAGCTCGGAGTCACCCTGGAGCCTAGCGATGTGGTGTTCGCCGAGCGAGTCGGTGCAGCCGCGCGGGGCGCGGAGGGCGCCGCCGACGGGACGGCCGGGGAGCGCCCGCGCCCGCGTCGCGTCGTCGTCCGGCTGGCGCGGCGGCAGCTGCGGGACGAGTTGCTGCGGGCCGCCCGGGTGCGTCGCACGGTCACCTTCGCTGACGACAGCCTGCCGGGCCCGCCGCGTAGAGTCTACTTCAACGAGCGACTCACCCGCACCAACAGCCAGCTATTCCATCAGGTTCGGGAAGAATGCAGGAAGCAGCAGTGGAGATTCGCCTGGACAAAGAGGGGCCGTGTGTTTGCACGACAAAGCGACGGCAAACAGGCGTTTGTTATTAAATCGGACGCTGATTTGCAGCGTGTTTTTGGAAGTTGTGCAGTTTGACATGTTTGCTACAATTGATTTATGTTCCGGACTGTGTAAGTGGTATGGCAGTGTAGCGCTTTATATTATATATTCTACTCTGTATGGCAATATTTTACTTTGTATATGTATTAACTTTTACACTATTTACAACTATATGCTAAAATATAAAAACAAACGACACTGTTATAAATTATATATTATTAATATTATTACATTAAATCTATTTACATGTTACCTTATATTATCTTATGGACTATACTATGTACATGACTCAAACGAAACCATCTGCTATATACATTATCTCTCATAAGAAACTTAAGATCGGTTTGTACAACGCAGGTTCCCTTGGCACGAATCAGGACAACGTCATAGCGGCTACTTTACGGGAAGATGTCGATGTGCTTGCGATTAACGAAACTTGGTTGAGGGTGGGGGAGGAGGGCAGAGCTCCGGTGTTGCCGGGGTACAGGTTGCGCCACATACCTAGACCGCGCGGTACACGTTCGCGTGGGGGGGGCGTAGGGTTTTATATAAGACGGAATTTTAATGTCCGTACACTTGCACATCCTGTCGACCCCTTACATAGTTCAGTTGAGCAGATGTGGCTAACTTTGACCCTAAATGGGAAAAAGTTAATCATCGGGACGGCTTATCGACCACCCTGGATGGACGTAGATATATTTTTTGATGCGATTTCTGACACAATTAGCTCAATTCCAGATTATGACAATTTAATAATATTAGGCGACTTTAACATAAATGTATTAATAAATAATGACTCAAAAGTATTTAAATTAAATAATTTTCTGACTAGTTTTCAACTTGCTCAGTTAGTGTCACAGCCTACGCATTTTACAAATAATAGTCAGACGCTGATCGACTTAGTCTGTACAGATTTGACAGTAAAAAATACAACAGTAAGCCATGTAGGCTCGCTTTACGGTCACTGCCTCGTTGTATGTGAATTTAATATTAGATCTGAAAAGCCAAAACCATTTTGCTACGTTTACAGGCCCCTTAAAAACATACAGCTGGAATATTTCAACAGGGACTTGCAGTGCGTGAGGTGGGATTTAATGTTGAATTTGGATGATGTGAATGATATGGTTAGAGTTACAAATGAACACATATTGCTATTATTTGACCTTCATGCACCTCTAAAACAAATCACAGTCCATGGAAGCTCACACCCCTGGATTACCGAGACAGTAAAAAAAATGATGAGGTTGCGTGATAAAGCTGCTGCTGATTTCCACAAAAACAGGTTAGAGAGTAAGAAACAATATTATAAGAACCTGAAATCCATAGTAAATAAGGCTTTGTACTATGAAAAATCTGCTTATTTTAGACAGAATATAAATAACAAGATACATGAGCCCAAGTCACTGTGGAAAAACCTCAAGTCATCCTTACTGCCTATTAAGAACACCGATCTGCCTGAATCTTTCAGTGACCCGAACAAAATTAATATGCATTTTTTGAGCTTGCCAGGTACTTCAGCAATTTCTATATCGGAGCTGACTTACTATGAATTTCATAGATATAATGATTCCGTTTTTCATCTGAGTACGGTTAGCTCCGATCAAGTCATGAAAATTGTTAAGTGCCTCAAATCAAATGCTGAAGGATGTGATGGTATAAATTTAAGCATGCTATTATTAACTCTCCCTAATACATTAGACATTATAACTAAAATAATAAATAAATCAATTTTGACATCCACATTTCCTGATCTTCGGAAATTAGCAATTGTTCGGCCGCTACCTAAACTCTCTAATCCAGCTGAGCTTAAAGACTTAAGGCCTATTAGTATTCTGCCTTGCCTTTCCAAAGTGTTGGAAAAGATTGTGTGCAAGCAACTTACAGATTATTTAGACACAAATAATATTTTACCTGATACTCAGTCTGGTTTCAGGAAGGGACGAAGTACAGTTACTGCCTTACTTGATGTCACCAGTAATATATTGTGTTCACAGGATCAGGGTATGTGCACATTGCTGGTTTTACTAGATTTCTCCAGGGCGTTCGACTGTATTAATATAAATCTTCTCATATCAAAGCTTAGTTACTATGGGTTTGACAGTAATACGGTAAAATGGTTTGACAGCTATCTCAATAACCGCTACCAATGTGTAAAATTGAATCAGAGTAATGGTTCGGCACTTATCTCGGACCAGTCAAGTCTCTCAAGAGGAATCCCTCAAGGGTCGGTGATCGGGCCAATTCTTTTTATTTTATATTCTGCAGACATCGGCAAACACATCACGCACTGCAGGTACCATGTATACGCAGATGATATCCAAGTATATATTTCTTGCAAGCCAGGTGAAAGTGATATTGCTATTAATAAACTCAATCAAGACCTCAGGAGTATAGCGTCCTGGGCAAAAAGTAACAGTTTGTTGCTAAATCCTGCCAAAACAAAGTATCTAGTCTTTGGCAGTCGACAACAGCTGATAGGGTTTAATCCAACTGTTAATATATCACTAATGGAGCAATCTGTTGAACGTGTATATGAAGCTGGTAACTTAGGTCTGCTCATGGACTGTGGGCTGCGTTATGAGAAACATACTGCAAATACAGTTAGGAACTGCTTCTACAAATTGAAAATTTTGTATAAAGTCAGGCCTTTCATAAATGAGAATGTTCGTGTTCATCTGGTTGAGTCAATTATTCTTTCGAAACTAAATTATGTAGACATTGTTTACGGCCCACGGCTTCTAGGAAAAACGAAAAAGCTAATACAGCGTGTCCAGAACGCCTGCGCTCGCTTCTGCTTCGATATTCCTCCGAGAGCACATGTCACTCCTTTTTTGAACAGACATAGTATGTTAAAGATGCAACATCGACGAAAACTTCATCTTGCTTGTCTTCTTTTTGGAGTCCTGAAGTTCAATACCCCAAAATATCTCTTTGACAAGCTGACCATAAACAAGTTGCGTGAGCGCCGACAAAGTGCCATAAAATTGCTGACACCGCGACATGCATCGGCAGCTTTCCGTGGTAGTTTCCAATATGTTGCAACTAAATGTTGGAACAATATCCCTCCGCCAATCCGGGACCTGCGAAATGTTGTATCTTTTAGGAAAAAACTTAAGGATTTCATGTACCATCACCAGCAATCACAGGAAACTTTGAGTCATGACACAAGTTGTCTGTAGGTGTATTTTTATTGTATGTATAATTATATCTTTCTCTATTCTTACCGAACGTTTTATGTCCCAACTGCACTGCTTTACCACTCGCTAGTCGCTAGCCTGCTGCATTATTCCTTAATATAGGAAATAATTATAGGTTAAGTACATGTATATGTAGTTTGCACTGCGCACTTTTATTGTTGTGATTTTTGTTTTCTCTTCCGTTTCCTTCAATGTTTCGTCTCTGTGTAGTTAAGCGTTTGTGATTTTCCGTACCATAGCGCGTCCATTTTATTAACAATGAGTTCTTGTTTTGTTTAGAGCTAGTTTGATTGATTGATGTTGATTAGTTCACCAAGCTTCCGCTAACCGCTAGCGCTAGGCAAAGCAAGCGCTGTCAGTGATAAATATGGTCGCGTTCATGGATAAAAAATGTTGTGCTATTTTTCTTTGTTTTCTGTTAGTGTTTATTTTATTTTATTTTTTTACTCTGTTTGTGTGTTATCTGTCGTGGCATCACCAAATGGGCCCTACGGAAGATCAGCGCTGGCCTTCGGGCTAGCACTACGCTGAGTAGGGTCCATTTCGTGATGCACCAATTTTTCTTTGTCAACTATTTTATATATACTGTCTTGTCTTGTGTGTCGCGAATAAATGTTTTATTATTATTATTATTATTATTATTAAACCAGAACTTACCGCCGATGAGAAACTTTGCGAAACCATTTATGCAAACACAACTACCAGAACAAAAGAAGGAAGATATATAGTGAAACTACCAACAAAAACAGAGAAAATTAAATCAACAGAAGGGGAAACCAAAGAAGTAGCATTGAGGAGGTTTAAGCTACTAGAACGAAAATTTGAGAAAGATGAAGAATACAAAAGAGAATACATCAAGGTCATAGAAGAATATTCAACACTGAAGCACATGGAAGAAGTCCCAGACACAGAAATAGAAAATCCATCAGTGTACCTTCCACAACACGCTGTAATTAGAAACGACAAAGAAACATCTAAAGTAAGAATAGTTTTTGATGCTTCTTCAAAGGGCACAAACAATATTTCACTGAATGACGAGTTACTGGTAGGGCCACAGCTTCAGGAAGACCTGAGAAACATAATCATGAGATGGCGCATGAAGAAAGTCTGTTTCGTTGCAGACATACAGAAAATGTATCGTCAAATTTTAGTTACGAAACAAGATGCAGATCTTCAGCGAATTCTTTGGCGCAAATCCACAGGTGATCCCATTAAAGAGTACCGCCTGCTTCGAGTCACGTTTGGTACAGCATCTGCACCATACTTAGCGGTCAAAACGTTGCAGACAGTCGCGGAAGATGAAGGTAAACATCATCCTGTAGCTGCAAAAACGATAAAAGAAGATTTCTACATGGATGATCTCATGTCCGGTCAAGATAGCGTAGAAGAAGCAGTAGATGTTGCAAAGAATATTGCAACCATTCTTAAATGTGGAGGGTTCGATCTGCAGAAATGGTCTTCCAACAGCACCGACTTTTTGAAACAATTCCCAGCAGTCGAGAGAAGTAATAATGTTAAGATGGACATTCAACTCGATGGAACGGTACGTGCATTGGGTATCTCTTGGAACATGGGAGAAGACAGCTTTCAGTACAGTCTTGCGCTACCACCGCAGCAATCAACAATTACAAAGAGGAATATTCTTGCAGAAACACAGAAATTATTCGATCCTTTGGGATGGCTGGCACCAAGCGTAATCCAAGCTAAGATGCTAATCCAGAAACTTTGGTTACACCGATGCAGTTGGGATCATGAAGTTGAACCTGAAATAAAAGAGGAATGGTTAAATATAAGAAACAATTTTAAACACTTAAAATTAATCAAGATACCGAGATGGTTGCATACTACTAAATTAAGACTAGACAAAACTACTGTACACGGATTTTCTGATGCATCAACAAATGCTTATGCAGCTGTTGCCTACCTAAGAGTTGAAACCGAAAATGGCGATGTTAAGACGAGTATCATAGCTGCTAAAGCCCGAGTAAGTCCAGTAAAGCCATTATCGTTACCCAGACTGGAACTGTGTGGTGCTACAATGCTGGCGAAACTACTGAAACAAATTAGAGAAGCCATGAGAATTCCTGAAAGTCAAGTATTCGCATGGACTGATTCAACAATAGTTTTGTCATGGTTAAAAGGGGACCCTAATCGCTGGCAAACTTTCGTCAGAAATCGTGTTGTCGCCATTCTCGATGACATCGGCGATAAATGGTATCATGTCACATCAGAATGGAACCCTGCTGATATTGCATCACGTGGTTCTACATTGCCAGATCTTATTTCACATAAATTATGGTGGAATGGCCCAGAATGGCTACAATCTGATAAAATCCCATTTCAAACGTCGAACACCACCACAGACCTGGAAATTAAAAGAAACATTCATACCAACTTAAAGGTACAAACGCATGATAACCATTCTATAATAAATCAATTTGACGATTTTGATAACTTAAACGAACTTCTGAAAACTATATCATACTGCAAACGGTTTCTAAATTACAAGAAATATATAACAGCTAACAGTCACATTACACCAATAACCACAGAAGATTTACAAGGTGCATTGAAAATCTGTATCAAATTGTTACAGCAACAAATATTTGATGATGATATAAATAGATTACAAAATAATAAACATGTTAGATGTGACAGCAAATTGAAATCATTGAATCCCTACCTTGATGAAGATAATATTCTCAGGGTAGGTGGTCGCCTTAAGCATGCAAATCTAAGCGAAGAGAGTAAGAATCCTATAATTCTTGACAATAAAAATCGACTTACCTTTTTACTTGTGGCTGACGCTCATCAAAGAACTCTTCACGGTGGACAACAATTGATGATGTGTTATCTAAGGAGTAAATTCTGGATTCTCAAAGTGAAGCATAACGTCAGAGCATACATCCACAAATGTTTAATATGTGCAAGACAAAACGCCACTGTCAAAAGGCAATTAATGGGAAATCTGCCTAAAGAACGAGTTACACCAGCACGCCCATTTCTAAACAGTGGTGTCGACTTCGCTGGTCCATATCTGACACTTACGTCAAGGGGTAGAGGAATAAGGACCTCAAAATCTTACATAGCTATATTTGTATGTATGGTTACCAAAGCTATACATTTGGAGCTGGTAGGAGATTTGACCTCGGAGGCCTTTATTGGCGCCTTCAGACGTTTCGTTGCACGAAGAGGAAAGTGCGCGCACCTCTGGAGTGATCAAGGGCGAAATTTCATCGGAGCAAATAAAGCCTTAGGAGATGCATTCGAAGAAGCTAAACTGGAATTTGATGGAGAGATTGCCATCAAGCTCGCAGAAGACGGGACACAGTGGCATTTCATTCCTGTATATAGTCCCAATTTTGGCGGATTATGGGAGAGTGGAGTTAAGTCTCTGAAGTTTCACCTAAAGAGAGTCTTAAATTCGCATCTTACCTTTGAGGAATTCACAACTCTTCTATGCCAAATCGAGGCATGCTTAAACTCGCGCCCTTATGTCCCCATAGACGATTTGAAATCACCGAGCCTCTAACACCAGGCCATTTTTTAATTGGCGATACACCAATAGTCGTACCTTCACCTACCTTCTCTGATACCAACACGAACATGTTATCCAGATGGCAGCATCTGCAAAAAATGTTAAATGATTTTTGGCACACCTGGCAACAAGATTATCTGTCAAGGCTTCAACAACGAACTAAATGGACGAAAAGAGAGACGGAATTCGATATTGGTCAAATAGTATTAATAAAAAACGAAAACTTACCTCCTGGAAAATGGTTGCTGGGTCGTGTAGTAGAGAAACATCCTGGAACCGATGGACTAACGCGGGTGTACAATGTCAAAAGTGGTGAAACTATTGTTAAACGTTCTATCAGCAAACTTTGTAATTTCCCAATCGATATCTCTGATTGAACATAACACTTCTTGTTAATTATAGTCTTAATGTTTATAAGTGTAATATACTTGTAATAGGAATGCATTTCCGCTCTCTTGAAGAGAGTTTGATATTTTTATTGAAATGGATATAGATACATATTTCTTTCCAATTTTGATCAGCAAGCAAACTTGGTTAAGAAATTATTTCGTATTCGATGTTCCATTGTATGAATTTCTGTTATTAATTTTGCATGATTGTATAAGTTTATAAAAGGATAATCAATATCCTTTTGGTAGGCGGTATGTTAAGACAGTTCATTAAATTGTATCCTTGTGTATGACTCACGCACACATGCATGTATGATACTTTCTGTCAAACCTCAGTTGCAAATAAACTGTCGAAGAAGCTACACTTATTTGTTTAAATCCCATCCAACCAATTTCTAAAATCAACCTTAATCCAATCATCAATCCGCAATTATTAGTAACAAAGTTGGTATTGCGCTGGTATCACCTCAGGTGTTAATAACATTTGGTACAGCAATTTAACTACACATAAATTAAAAGGTAGGTATGGTTAAATTACTAAGTACTATACTATACTATTACTAAGCAGTTTTAACCCGTAATAAGGCAGGGGTGCCTTATTACTGGTTATAATTATAGGAAAGAAATTCGGAAATGTAAAATGAAAGCATTTTTTGTATTTTATTTTTTATTTGTCTTCTTCATCACTTAATCATCGAGTCACTTAAAAATCGAGTACACTCCCATAAAAGCCGAGAGGCCTTTACGACGCCCAAATAATTTGTAAAAGAAATGCTTAAAATATACCTCTTGGAGTATATAACCAACTTTGTTCCAACAAAAATGTGACAAACTCATTTTAAACCTTAAAATAAGTGACAGTAAGTTCAGGACTTAACACTGATGGTGTTATAAAGGATAAATATGGCACGCTGTCGTATGTGTTCACTGGTAATTCAACTTCTTTTTAAAATAGGCTTTGAAACGTTGGCTCTTGTCATTTTAAGTTCTTTACAAGACAATTTTGTCATATCAATGTTAGTTAAGTTGCCGTGTGGTGACGGCAGTAAGAATACATTTGTCACCACCCCAACTCCTCCTGCGGGTGTCGTAAGAATCGACTAAGGGATTGAAGTGTCGCTGACCATTCTACAAGATTGATGATGGGCAGCAGCGTCATCATAGTGGACACATTACTGCGATCGTCAATCCGCTTGCCCAGCGTGACGATTATGGGCATTTACCTCCTAATGCGTCTATACGCATAGTTAATAGGAGAGGCCTACGTCCAGCAGTGGACTAACATAGGCTGATGATGATGATGATGATGAATGTTAGTTAAGAGAAAAGAATAGTTTTTAGGTATTTACGTGTTTTTAAGAAAATCCTAGTTGTGACAGCCATATTAAACAAAAAGGCGTACAAACATTACACAGGTATACAGTGTGTGGCCTACAACCGGGGTGAAAATTTAAACGGTGCATTAATAAGCTGATCGACAATCATTTCCACATATTGTAATTAAAAAAAAAACTTTTTTTTTTAATTTTTTGTTCATGTATTTTTCATTATTATGGGTTCATTTACTTGAATTAAAAGTTACCAATAACTTATCATTTTTGAATCATTGAAAAATGTACAATTTTTTTTTTAAACCGTAACAAATTAGTGTAAAAATAAAAACAAAATTATTGTTATGACTTCGTACCTGGTATACTATCATGATGTCTTGCGACTGACAAGCTACGACATCGTGATGCCAAGATCCAGTACTAAAGGTCCATTGCTTTGAATGACAATATCTCCGAACTTAACCACTTTGAAACACCGGGACCTTTACAGGATTATTGCCGATAGTCTAAGGAGTCACTCATTTAATTTTTCTCCCGTGTTAAAGGCCACACACTGTATAATATTTTTATTAGGAATTATTTTAAATAAATAAATTAAATAACGAAAAGGTTGTGGAAACCTGAAAACTTTATTTGACAATGACATAAGAGACTTTGACGGATTTGACAATAACGCATCTGTCGTAGTTTCGTTGGCCTCGAACTCCAATTACTACATTAGACAAGTCTCAGATTTCTGAAAAATTGTTCGATGGCCTATGAATCTAAGTTAATTAATATTTCAACATAAGTACCTATTCTAGATTTCCTACTTATATAGCCAAGGTTCTGATCGATAACTAAGTAAACTGTCAAAGATCATTTTACATCTAGTCTACTCGCTTGATGTCTTGCTTCTATCCCTCAATATTTCAGTTCAGAGTTCCGCTGACTTCGATAGATACTTATCTCGCACTTTATTTTGTAATCTTCTTATTTTTTGCTTACGCTCGTTAGTAGGAAATTTATTACGGGCGTCGTACTTGAGCGCCGGCGCGCATAAGTAGGTATTTAGCTGCAGAGTAATCTTGCTTCAGACTACGTGCCTTAAACCAACATTTTTGAGGTATTTTCGACCCTCAAGATAAACTTCATGATAGCGATATTTTAACGCTTGTAATATTATTATTTTCTTTCAAGAAATTCAGATTTCGCTTCTCAAATGTTCATTAAGTGGTCCAAAATGTTCAGCTCAGTTCATGTATCAGCTCAATTTAAGCCTTACTTATATATAGGTAATATAGGTACTTACTTATATATAAATAGGTAATGTTGCAATTACAAAATGATTAGCACAGAAAATACACGCGTGCCTTTAACCGGAATTCATATAACCTGCAGCAGCGTCATAGACCATGATCACTAATACCGACTACCGACTTGGCTACGGACCTCCGTAGAACTACGAAAGTTGTACATGATTAAACAGGAAATTAACATTTATAAATCTGTTGTTTTAGGTACCTATTTAAATGAATGTACACAAACAAATTGGATAGTTTCGGGTAGTTATGATATTTATTGGTTAAGCCACCAAATACAAAACCACCTGGATCGATCACTGAACGATGTGACAATAATCTACTTTATTTGATCGTGTCATGTTTTCATCTACCCTCTCTCTACATTACTACAAGGAGCTATTTAGGGTTAGATTTTGATTTCATTTAGTTAAATACCTAAAACGACAGACTATATACTGGACCGGCAATATGATGTCAATCCTGACAGCTGTCATTTCAGTACATTATGTGTCAAAAAGTGACGTTGTTGACAGATGATGTATTGAACTGACATCGGCGGCCGAATATAGTACTGCAACATCTATACGAAACCCTACTTTACCCTACATTTGTTACGTAGATATGCATAACGAGTTATTTACTACACGGTTTGAATTTACCGTCGCGCGGCGTATCGAGTTCGGCCGAGGTTCCGGTGCGGCCGAGTTAGACAGGAAGATCTCCGGGAATCCAGCACATTGTCACACGTTGCTAGCCACTACCATTTATCTACGAGCCGGTTTATTAACGTTAATGTAATATATTATAGTTATTGTAAAACTCGGACAGCTTTCATACCAAGTTTATAATAATGACCAAACAATAAAAGCAAAAACTGACTTCACACGATTTCTCCAAGATCCCATTATCAGACCCCGACATGGTTCTAACGAACCCATCTTAGGATTATTCGATTTATTAAAAATCCAAAAAAAAAAATTAGGTATAAAAAAAACGGTCGAATTGAGAATCACCTTCTTTTTTGATGTCTGTAAGAAAATAGAAGTATTTAGTATAATATATCATCAATACTTCTATTTTTTTACTGTAATAAACAATAGAAAGAAAAAAGGTTTTCCTAGTTACCGGTGTTAACACGTTCGACGCCGGTGACACACATATGTGACCGAAAAAACTGTATTCCTATGCCAGTGACACACATACGTGTTCAAAGTAATCTCATTCTTATGCCACTAGCATTAATCAAGTTCTCACTCCTATCCCAGTCGCATCGAAATATGAACATTTTTGACACAAATGTGTGTCGCCGGCATAGGAGTACCTCAACTGCTACAACTTTGCACGGAAATTCATGTTTTTTCAAGTAACTCTTAAGGTATGTGTTATCTGTACTCTTACTTACATTGCTAAGCTAATCTAGTTCAAAATACATTAGTATCAGGGTTCAAAGTATGCCAAATACTAATAGTTTAGCTTCTAGAAACATTTAAAGTTACAGTCAAAGTTGTAGCCAAAAGCTGCAACTTTGCCTAGTGGATTATCCGTGGTAATATATAGAGAATATAAAATTGGAATCCCTTTTTAATTTTATAGCAGTCATATCTAAGCCAAGGTGTCAGTAGAATACACTAAATACTACGCAAGTATTTTTTTTACGACATAGGCATAGTTGAGACGTGTTCTACAGCATTTCCATACATTGTCCCAAGCGTAGCTAGGGTTGTGCCAAACAAAATAGACACCAATAATTTTACTACTTAAAAAAATTGCATTTCTTTTATTAATTTGCTAATTTTCAGTATTGTAAGGAATGAAATAACAAATAGTTAATAGTAGCTAAAGACTTAATTAATAAAACTATTTTTTTTTCATATTTTTTTTATAAAATAAATATAGTGTCAACCCTAGACCAGGCAATTTTGGGACAGGGACATTCTAAGAAACCTTTCCCAACATTGCCCGTCGTCATTCTGGCCTTAAAAGAGTTTATTTACATGAAAAACTTCATAAAGCATCGCAAAGAGCATATTTACTTACCATATGAGTACTCCACAGGTGGCTATAACAGATATTTTCGCACTTATAATAAAAGTTTTGAACACATCGAAAAAACACTTGGTTGCTTTCTAAGCGTTATCACCGACTGAGTTTAAAAGTAGCTGTGCTGCCAGGAAAAAATATGTTGAAATGGGTTGCCAGATAAATTCTACAAATTTTACTATTTATAGAAGAAAAGAATATGTAACAGTTTGGTAGAAAAGTAGGTTTTTGTAAAATGGGCAAAATTGTAGCAGGTTGGCAAAGTTGCAGCAGTCGACGGTACAATCTTTTCGGTCACACATGCGTGTCACTGGCATAGGATTTCTACTTATGAGACAATTTCGATCGGCATAGTATAAGCACTTAGTGAAACAGTACCGGAGGCGAACGTGTTAAATAGGTACATTTTTGAAAATTATTAAATGATGATATTTAATAAAATTTGGAGTCATATCCATATTATTGCGAACAATGACGCACATCTGTCCGATCTCTGCTCATAACATAAGAACTCGTAGTTGGGGCAACGGGATACGATGTGCGGATAATGGCTTTTACTTGAGAGGAACCCGCTGTGTGCGATCTGCTCCGATACAACATGTGAACAGTTTCTCACTATTCACACGAGTGGGGAATTTATACACTGTATGTAGCCGCTATGTATGATATAGACATTATGGACGTAGGTATATAGACTACGAACAAATAAAACATGGAAGCCGCACGCCATATTAAAGTGCCTTTCGAAAAGGCTCCTGAATTTTAGTTGACAAGTGTCACCCCCTCTTCAATGCATCACGTTAATGAATATCATTATCAACCAATAAAAACTTAAACCGCCATTTATAAATAGTTGTGATTGGTCCATCAAAGTTTTGATTGGCTATATTCTACAAACATTTGTCAAAGATGTTGCGTCGAAATATATGCGCGGTATTATGAAAAGTGCTATGCAGGGCCCTATCCCACTAAACTTTACATATGTAAAATGTGACAAATTTGTAGAATTGTTTACATAAAAACATACCACAAATATTACAAATATGTAGAAGCGACAAGTCTGTATTCTACAAATATATGCATTACAAATCACCGTAACACAAAACATGGGTGGTGTGTCAATGTAGGTTACAATTTACATAGTTGTGTAATATGTAAAATTGTATTTATTACAATTTGTAAATATAGAAAAAAATCCTGTGAATATAGAGTTTGTATTTGTTGGCTAACGTGTAGTTCCTAGTAGTTTTTCCACTATTACTGTAGATATTCTTTGAACAGAACGACACATTGTCATTTTGGAAACACCGTGAGCATCACCTGTTACATTGTATTGAGAACCTGACCCCAACCAACGTAACACTATAAGCAGTTGTTGCTTTGGGTCTAGAACACAATTTCTTTTTGATTCACGTTAGCCTGTAGTAAATATTCCACCGTAGATTTTCTCACTTTAAATCGTTGATTAAACGTGAAATCAGTCACATAAAAAGTCAAATTTACTCGTTCTTTATACGTTCTTTGGCGTCTGACAACTATATTTTCTTCGCTACTAGTCTATTGCTCGTACTCGACATGGTGTTGCGGTAAAATGGAACTCTTGTAATGAGATTGTACTTTTTACAGGCGGTGATAGAATTGTAAATTTGTAGCTACAATTCTACAACATTGTACACATTTTATTACAATTCTTCGTAACACAAAACTTTTACGTACAATTGTAGACTACAAATATGTAAAATTTCCCGGAAAACCACATGTAATATGTAAAGTTTTGTGATACACCGCATTGTAGATTTATCACTACAATTACATATTTGTAGAAATTTTCCGATACCAATTTGTAATATGTAATTTTTGTGATACACTCGCTTGTATTATCTACATATATGTAATATGTAAATTGTAATTTACAATTGTAACGTTGGTGGGATAGGGCCCAGGAGTCCATCTTGGCACAATTGAACAATTGTTTTTGGGGGCATTTTTGAGCTAACGTTAGACGTCCATGTCGCAGTATATAGGTAGAGTACCTACCTACAGTAGCGGATTAAACTAACAGCAGAAGGTGCCTTCCACGAAAAAGTCTACTTAGTCGGGAACGTGGCTGCTACCTTGGAAATATATGAAAAAAAAAATCTAGTATTTATTGTACCACTCATCATCATGCCAACAAGAATGATTAATATGTACCTATACCTGTACCAAATTTCAGATTTCTAGTACTAACGGCTACTGAGCTATGCTGCGGACGGACAGACGGACATGGCGAAACAATAAGGGTTCCGTTTTTGCCATTTTGGCTACGGAACTCTAAAAAACTGAAGCAATTTTACATCAAATGTACTTAAGTTAAATTTATTATCCACGTCAGCAGCTGTGTGGTATGCTACTTGTGTTCTGCTCCGTAGACGTGATTGATGGATTTCGAACGCCATATAGCATAACCCTGATCCAAACATAATCATTTCATACGGAGTTCCGAGTGGCAAATTGCAAGCTAAATACTCGTAAATAGGGTCGTATTGTAGGATTAGCCAGACTTGTACAACAACAAACTGCTTGCTACGTGCGCGACCGCTGTTGATTAACCGTAAAAAAAAACAGTATACTAGTACAAATGTATCACTTTCCATATCTAAATTCGGCTTCCTAGCGAATTATGGAATAGTGTTTATACAGGGTGTTTTTTTTTCGACCGTTCAAATTCTACGTAGTGTATGTGTAGGTCATACTCACCAACTTTTACTATGGGGACAAAGTCGAAATCGCGAAAAAAAAATCAGCTGTTTCATACAAATTGGCGGCATTACGCCGGCCGAAATGTATGAAACAGCTGATTTTTTTTTCGCGATTTCGACTTTGTCCCCATAGTAAAAGTTGGTCAGTATGACCTACACATTCACTACGTAGAATTTGAACGGTCGAAAAAAAAACACCCTGTAATTCTGTGGGGCTATGACCTCTTAAATGCGATTCAGTTTAGGTTCGGCTTGTCAGTTTTTAACAGTTATTGAATGGAATTGACACATCGCGATTCAGATTGGGTCCTAAACTGAATCACATTAGTGGGAGGACGATGGTGGTAGCCCTCTGCTCTTAAAAAATAAGCAACAACAGCCTATTTCCCTACCAACGTAATATTAAAATTCTCGATAATCTCGAGAACATCGAATACACTGTGTGGTTATATGAGATAGTTAGAGATGATATTACTAGCCTTTGAACTAGCCTCTGCATGCCCACAACTCTCACTAGCTCACAAAGCGATGTACTTACCTACTTGTATACCGCCTGCTACGTTCTCATATCAACGTAGGAACGGGTCATTGTCAGATTTAGGTTATCGTTTTTCCGGTGAACATGCCTACCTAAAGTTAAAAAAATCGCGTACTAAAGTTTGGTATAAAACAATTAACGGTACAACTACGTTCCCCCGGTCTACAACCCTTGTAACAAAATCGTAACATAAATTTACACAATATGTTAACTTTTGATTGTAATGATCACTGAGTGGACAGCTTTTGCTTTTCCTACTGACAACTAAACGAACCTATTCGTGTAATCCTATACGTACAGTCGAAGACAAAATAAGGGGTATACAGAAACGTTCAAAAATATGTCCCAGTGCACTCTAATTCTGTGTAATAAGAACGTCGTAACATATTTATGAACGGATTCTTTCGATACTTATTTTTGCACTTGACTGTACTGAATTCAAAAAGACCCAAAACGTAATAATCAAATTATATTTTTTTTATGAACAGTAGGCTTAAGTTAGTGAAGTGTTTATCGTTTGTCGCGCAGCACGATAAACGGTAAAAACGGAATCATCATAAACCACCAGTGTGTCTACCATCAGCTGCCGCGGCGTTATTAACCCGCGTTTAATTCCTATCCATTTAGCTTGTACTTGCGTATAGGCGTGAGCGAGCAGGATAAAAAGTAAACACGAGTTCATATTACGGCTACTGATTACCAGCCTGCTAACGTTCTACTTCTTGGCTCAGGCAGTCTCCCAGTTGTCGACGTCTGGTCGAAAAACCCTACAAAAGCTCTGCTATGCTATTCTCTTATTGACACATTCGACGCTGCGTTCGTCAACGAGCTCGATGTCGAGACAGCCTTGTCTAAAATCCTAGCTGTTTGATTTGAAATTAGGAATCGAGGCTGTGAGCGAGATTGTGGGCGAGTTCGTCGCTGTTTTTCGTTAGAGAATACGAAGTTCATACATTAAACGTCAAACTCTCGACGCAATGTAGTTCCAGCTCACGCCGCATTCGTCGCCGAGCACTAGTGTCGTTTAAAGTACATTAGTGAATACCATTTTTAGGCTCGACGCTGCCGCAGTGCTGACACAGCGCTGACAGCAACGCGGTTTCCTTAGTGAATAACACTGCTGATTTCAATGTTAAATTAAAACAGCGACAAATGTGTCAAACGCGAAACGATTGTTTTTTTTCCTCTCTGGCATTACTCCTTGCTTGTTTCAACACTTTCAACAGCAAGGCAAGGTGAATTTGCCAATGTCGAAGTGGTTGTTGTTTTCCTTTTCCGACGGACTTTCACACGTGAGGAGAACGAGTTTTCGAAACGATTGAGACATTTTCGCTCTTATGACATTGACATTTGCCTCTTTTTACCCAGCTAACGTCGATCAGTCGTTGACAGATAAGGTAACACCCATTCGGATAGTAAAATTCGATAGTAGAATTCAGAATTCGTATAGTAAAATTACGATACAAGTGCAAAAAAAATGAAGTTTCAATTTAAATCGACACGAGTAACGGATGTTCTTTTTGCACGTGTCTCGTACGACGTTTTTTAGTACAGATGGCTCTCCGAAGTTTTGGACCTGACGTAAAATGAACCGCTTCTCGCACTAGCGCGAAATAAAAGGCACCATCTGTATTAAAATAGTACATTTCCTAACTAGTGCGGGAAAACTTTTTTTCGGCGAGGGTGAAAGTTGGAGCCCGAGTGAAACGAGGGCGACAATCACTCAATACCGTAAAACCATACAACTATAGTCCAGTACTACAACTATGGTCCACAAGTTCAACTCTTAAGTAAGCATCAATGGAAATCTTTTATTTTGGTTCATCCAAGTTTTTTAATTTATTAATGAGGAGACTTTGTGTAACAACTGTTTCAATAATATAATAATTACACTAACTCGAAGATATTTTACTTAGTTTTGGACCATAGTTGAGAGCTTTTGGACTATAGTTGGGTAGTTTTACTACTCAATACTCAATCTTTATTGCACTTATAATGTGGTTTACAAGGTGTTACACAGTAAGTTACAGAGACAATATAACCCTGTTGGGCACGGCAATTTTTTTGTCGAGAGAGGGAGGCTTATAATTAAAGTAAATTGGTATTCCTGATATCTACGGCACAATTTAAGCGGCTACTAATTAAATATTGGAACTATGTTATTGTTATTACATTTTTTGTTTTGAATGTATTTTTTTGCATAGTTTTCGGTTGGTGTATAATTTTATTTTTGTACTATTATGTAATCTAAAATTAAATATTTTATTTGTTCTTGTTTATTCTAATGAA
The DNA here is from genome assembly GCA_025490895.1 of Thaumatotibia leucotreta. Taxonomy (NCBI): domain Eukaryota; kingdom Metazoa; phylum Arthropoda; class Insecta; order Lepidoptera; family Tortricidae; genus Thaumatotibia; species Thaumatotibia leucotreta. The sequence continues at coordinate 26,880 of JALPQI010013925.1, forward strand.
TCTTCCATGTATTCTTGTATTGTATAATATGTCTTACTGATGAGGAACTTTTTACTCTATTAATTAATTTTGTTGTATTGCTTTCTTGTCTGAATGAAACTGGTAGTTTGTTATACAATTTTATTGTCATATCATATGGACCGGATGAGATTAAGTTTAAGCGCGATGGGGGCAAGATTAGTTTATATTTGTGGCGTATTGGGCGTGTAGCAGGTAAGTCATCGCGTTTTGTGTAAAGCTGTTGCTGGTTACGTACAAATTTGCATGCTTCGAGGATATATATGCTTGGTAATGTAAGTATTTCATGTTTTAGGAAGTAAGGTCGGCAGCTATCTGATTTTTTTAACATGGGACTTCCTATTCATGTGAATAGGAAGTCCCATGTGGGTATCAATATTTATTCCTAATAAGGTAAAGTGGTTAACGACTTTTAGTTCTGTATCATTGTATGTAAAGTTTATAGGCAAGGGTTTTTTTTAGATAGGGGTGAAAAGATATAATTTTTGTTTTTAGATAATTAATTTCCAGGTTATGATCGATCATCCAGGTTGAGATTGTGTCCAGGATATGAGTAAGATTAGCGTTTAAGTTAACGTTATTATGACAAGCAGTAAGTATTGAAATATCGTCAGCAAAGAGCACACATGGTTCTGTTATGATTTTTGGTAGGTCATTAATATATATTAGAAAGAGAAGGCATCCAATTACACTTTGGAATTGAAGCCTTCGTAGTTATGCATTCGTAGTTATCACCCGAGATAAAAAAAGTATTTGCACGTGTAAGGGACGATTTTTTTCATAACAAGTGCGTCAAAAAGAGAAATTACCGCGCGCGAAGCGTGCGCAAAGTTCGTTTTTGCGCACTAGTTAGGAAAATATTATTTCGATTTGAGATCGATGTACAGAGGTACAATTGTATTGGAGAGACCGGTCCATACAATATGCCTGTACACATTTCACTGTCAATTTCGCAACATCCTTTCTGATGGTACAATCATGTTTTGTTTACCTGCCAGTGCCAGGGCTCTAACTTAATAATGAACGTTCATAACGAACATGGAGTCGAAATACTAAGGAATATCGTCGAAAGATCCGATTTTAAACCGACTTCAAAAAAGGGGGAGGTAGTAGTAGAAGTAGTAGTAGTAAAACACTTTATTGTACAGAAAAAACAAATCATAACATGACAAATAGTTAACTGTTAAAATAACAATTCGACGAAATATTTTTTTATGTTTGTTCCCCGATTACTCAAAGACGTATTTTTGAAGGCGGTTATATTTTTATTTTTAATATTACATTGTGTGTAGTAAGCACCTACGGTATGGTAAGTACATAATGTAATTACCGATCGTGATGCATGTAGGTACACAATGTTTGTATTCACACGAGCGAGCATAAAAATAAGTTTTAAGAAAAAAAAAATAATAGTAAAGAATCTACTAACATTTCTATAACTTTACTCCCTACATATTTTTTATAACTCCCGCGACGCGTGCAAGCAAACCTATAGCGAGCTAAGAAAAGAAAGCATAGTGTGATGAGAAATTATATAAAATTTAAATATAATAGAATTGCAATATTTTAGGGAACCTCTAAACATGTACTTTAAATGTATAGATTCAGATACAATTATTAATCACATGCCGATATTTACATAATTATTATCTTAAACTACAGTCAATATCTATCAGAAAGTGGGTAACAAAAGCAACTAAAAGTTTTTGTACAAGCTGTGCATTAATGTATGGAATTCAACGTCGACATCATTTACACCAAAACATTATTTGCTTAAAAAAATATTTGCTCACCAAACGCATAAAGTGAAACACATAATCTTTTACGATCTAAAAACAACAATGTTCATTACGAGTGTATTTTGTTTATTTCGTTCACGAAGTTGAAATGGAGCACGGGAAGATGAAAGCAGCTAAATCAAGACGGATAAGAAAGAAAATCGGACGGATGCCCTTCCCCGGGGACGTCCGTAAGTTTTATGCTCGACTTCATTTTACTCATATGTACGACGTGCGTCACTGTTATATTCATATATAAAGGCACAACGCATCGCATTGCTGGTTTGGATTTTATAGGTAAGTATCTTTAAAATCTCCTGTAAATGTGCCATTTTGATTATGTGTAATTTTATTTAACACTTTCATTGCCAGCGAGTGCTACGCTTGTAGCCGATCCCGTGATTTTTCCCCGTTGTGGCGAAAATGGACCTTCAACAGAGAACTCCCCTCGGAAGTTCCCGTCGCTCAATGTGTTAAAAGTACTATTCATAAAAAAATTCTTAATGAGTACCAGACATTTTCTGGAAAACTGTTTCTATACAATAGTGTTTATAGTTAATTCGCACCCTAAAACTTGGGTCCCTCTTAAAGTATTGACTATCACAGCTTATATAAAATTCCACTCAATAACATAGGTAAGTCTAGTGCCTCCTTTGAGAGATAATTAAATTAATACATTTTGGATACTTAGATAGAGAACATATACCTACATACACCGTGTCCAATAAATCCGAATACAGAACAAATATCGAATAAAACAAATGGGCAAAAAGATCCTACAGTTATTATGATGTTTTATGAATGGCACACTGATATACTATATTCACAACAAATAATTTGGAATAACTCCAGCTATAACTTTTTTACCAGCCTCAAACGTGTTTCAAACGGATCATACGCGGCACGCACCATTTTCTTCACATTTGACCCCAAATACCCCTGGTAACCTTTTTGAAATGATCTAAGTTCCTGATTTTATAAAAATGTAGTTTTTAAAGCATGTATTACCATTCAAAATAATGTAATACGCCTAAACCTGGAGGACTGCATGGCAATTCATGTTTCGGCTAAAAAACTGCCAATTTAGCCTGGAACCACAATGGAACGCCATTTGCCGTCTGTGCTGGAGCTGTGTCTTGTTAGAACACATGATAATCTTTCCCAAGCACCCTTTAAATTTAGGAGCATTTATCTTCTCCATAAATTTGGTTTTATAGAAAAAAAACGTTAATTTTAACGCTTTTATCTAAAAGTACTGAAGGCAGTGTAACTCGCTTCCATACTGCATCCCACGCCATGGTCGATGGTGAGCCCTGGAACCTAGGATAATTTTTCTGATAGCCCGGAATGTGTTCTATACTTGGCACCCACAATCGCCAATTTTGAACGCGATAAGTCTGTTCTACCACATACGGATTCTCGTAATAAAAATTAACTCGTCACCTGCGTGCCGAGCAAGTATTTTATTGGCACTTTACACTCTTCTCTTCTTAGACACTGCGGATATGACATATTCATTGTGGTTGTATTTTATTAAGATGAAAATACTCTTTACTTTACATTACTATTTGATAACCTGTGATTCCTGTATTTTTAGAACTGAGGTAAAATATGTGTATTCGAACTTATTGGACAGGGTGTACATCTATGCTTTAAAAACTCTTCTATATTTGCCGATTTCTAAGAATGAACTTTTGACAGTTATAGATTAATCCTTATTAATATGAGGATAAGACTCATCATTTTTCCGATAGTCTTAACGTCATATATACAGGTGTTACACCACCCACTGAAAACCTTGAACGGGGTGATTTACTCGGCAATACTTAACAACTTTTACTATGGGGCCAATCACGAAATCTAAGATAAACGTCTTTTTCATACATTGTGACCGATCGATAAAGACATTTTGTATGAAAGAGCCAAAAATGTTTTGGAGATTTCTGTGTCAGCTCTATAGTAAAAGTTGTTCAGTACAACCTATCAAATCACCCCGTTCAAGGTTTTCAGTGGGTGGAGTAACACGTTGTATAAGGCTTATTTTCTAAACTGTCAAAATGTTCATACTTATTGCCGGCCCGGGGAACCTTGATCCCTATGACAGCTGTCAGTTCAATACATTACTTGTCAAGACGCGACGTTGTTGACAGATAAGGTATGGAACTGACAGCTGTCATAGAGATCAAGGTTCCTCGGGTTGGCTATAGAAATCGACAACTATACCTAGATAGATACGTATATAATTTCCGCGCAAAAGGTTCCCCGGCGTGTGGTAACTAGAAGTTACAGGAACGGGGTCATAGCGATAACATTACCGCAAAAGATAGTTTTAATCTGCATAGCCCGTGGCTGCGAAGTTCGTAAAATACTTATCCGCTGCAGTATTATCTGGATAAAACAAAAGTTGTTTTAAAAGAAAATGTTCAAACCAGCTACCAATAATAGACTGCTAGTTATACAATATGTTATGTTATTAGACCTAAAATCGCAAAACAATACACCCGTTCGAAGAAGTCTGTGACAAATTAAAACTGGCATTATCTACCTCGGACATAGGTGATCTTGGTCGTTTTTCTTTGGTATATGACATCTAATATTTATAATTTGGCATTATGTACTTACTTATCCAATCATCATGAAAATAGAGCTTAAATAAAAGGTATTGTATTTATTATTTGTTTGACATAATAGACACAAGAAACAATTCAGGTACGTGCCTACACAATATTTAATCCGGCTATATCGAAAAGCAACCACCTAATTATCTACTTACTATACGTCCTTTATGACTTTTATTTTTACTCAAAATACAATCGGGTCAGAAAAATATAGAATATATCATGAATATTACTAGGCTTACAGAATACTTTAAAAGAAAATTATTTCAAACATAATCGGCCCACCCGTTTTTGAATAACTACAGAACCCTACAGCATGAGCATGGCCTAACATGCTCTTGGCCGGATTTTTTTTTTATATTACTAAGGGATGACCCACATTACCGGACAATTGTGAGTACACAGGCCTTTCTAAATCGACTTTTTTATTGAATTTGGGAAGGTCTTTTGTTTCAAAGAGGTCTAAAGAAAGCGCTACAATTTTTGATAGTCTTTTCGAACCGTTTGTGCGCTTCTTATCTTACAATTTATACCATATCACAAATTACAAAATATACTTGGTAAATAAAAGGTACTTGGGGCAAAATTTATTAAGAGCTTTTATAAAGAACTCGTGATTATTTTTAATAAGCAAATTCTGCTTCTTAAAAATAATCACGATACCAAACCAGCGGCCCTACCGCGAAAAACGAAATTCGTAAATTTCGAGGATTTGTCTCTCTCACTCTAATGACGCCTTTGTTGGAGTGACAGAGAAAAATCCTCGAAATTTACGAACTTCGATTTTCGCGGTAGTAGGCCTGGGTACCTTACTCTAAAACGGGGTATTACATCACTTCTGTTTTATATTGTTAGCTTTCCTAATTTCCGAATTTTTGGAATTGAATAATGTAATTTTCACCTGCGGCCGTTTTACCCGTTATCAGAAGAATATCAAACAACTTCCGAGGTCGACATGCAACTTATTATGAACAAGCATTTCTCTAACCTAATTTTTGTATCGAAATTCCTGTAATGGAATAATAAAAGCGTAATATTACATAGCCAAACATAGGGCCTTTTGTATTGCGACTACAACAATAAACCTGAAATTTATAAACGTTCGAAGAAATGTTATTGACTCTATACTGTGCTGTAGATAGGTGCATATATCACCTAGCAAGGAGTAAACAAAAAAGCCATTACTCAGTCTACTTTGGACACAAAAGAAAAATGCGTAAACATACAATACAATACAAATAATCTTCAAGTCACACCTCAATAAATAAAAACAATGAGGTACAGAGAAAGTGGTACCTAACTTAACAAGAAGTCATACAACAGGCGGTCTGGGGGGTTACCATGACGTACTAATGCGGTTCAGTTTAGGTCGAGAGAAAGGGACAAGGTTATACGAGTCGTATATCACTGTCCTTTTCCCTGAATCTAAACTGAATCGAGTACGTCTTGGTAACCCCCCTGGATGCTTAGCCAAGTTGCCTAGCGCTAGCGCTTCGTAGCGTATCGCAGTTTTCCCTCTCTGTCACTCTTTCATATTAAAGCGACAAAGACAGTTAGCTGCGATTGACGATTAAGCGCTAGCGATTGGCAACTTGGCTAAGCAGCCTGACCTCTAAATAGCGATCTCTTCCACGTAGAGTCGTGGATTAACACTGAGCGCGTGGAACTGAGGGGAGTTCTTTGCGGCAGGTCTATTTTCGCTACAAAGCGGAAAAATCACGAGATCGGCTACGAGTGTAGCGCGTAGCACTCGTCCGCAATGAAAGTGTTAAAATAACGTAACGTAACGTAATTAGTACATTATATAAGTATTTAGGCAAGTATCACTAGCCCCACAACCCACAATGAGCTGCATTGCGGCAGCTCATGATAAGCGTAAACGCAGGTATCAGTGTTTGTCAGCTTGGCCCCCTCCGAAGTTTCCACCTGACAAGAAACGAACCACCTTTCGCACTAGTGCGTAAAAAAAACATGTATAACCTAAAAAGTTTGCCTACCCCTGAAGCGCTGAACAAAGTTATGATATGAAAATGATACAATGAAAGTACGAGTTCCACATATCCCCTTCATTCGCGAACGCCAATTGCGTTTCAATCAATAACACAAAATATAGGTCAAAATTAAAACGCGGTTGCTCTTATCTCAATGGTTTTTTTGCGGTTTTAATTAATGGAAACTCAGTTTTTTTATTATTCTGTGATGCCATCAGCTTTGGTCGACAAAAGCGTGCTATTTAAGTTATCAAATTAGTAGGCAAATGGCTTACCCTTGCCGACCACTGTTCATCACATTTAGATGATTATTATTATTTATTCAAACAAAAAATATACAGTATGACAGTATAAACTACACTGTACAATTTAAAATACACAATATTACTATTTATACATCATTATAATATACCACTATCATCCATTACCTCGCAGTACTTAAGACATACGCTACACACATTTGCCCATCGGCTTGCGAACAGATCACAACCTGAATGTGATATGTATGTGTATATGACAGAAGCGCGTTCAAAATTCTTAGAGCTCGAATAAGAGATCTTTGGCGAGCCACAGTACGCGTTGTTGGAATTGCAAGAAGGATATGGTTTCTAGGCCTAAGATCTTGCTTAGGCAGGAAAGGTATAGACAGCCGCACTATGTGCCACTAGCTCAGGGCAGTTGGAATCTCCGTGCAAAATTTTACAAGCTACTACCAAAAGGTGATGTTACAGGATGTAATAGATAATACTCGCGAATCGAGAAACGCGTCCGACTCGCGAGTCTCGAGACGTGAATGCGGGCGCAGTGCTTGATAATGGAGACCTAGGCTCTCCGAAACATGTAATGCGTAGTAACTAGAATAGACGTGACTTTAACCGCTTCAATTATAATATATAGGTATACTCACAAAAGTTTAAATAAATTCAATCTTGATTATTCATCGATTTCATCATTTTGACTCAATCCTAATTTGGTTTACGGGTATTTTCACTTTTTGGGTCACCCAATTAGCGTGAAGTTAAAAAACCTTAATTTCAGTCAGCTTTGTAACGACAATTAAGCACCAAATTTCGATAATAACTCGGTTTTGGTGTTCATTTCACAAACTATAAGCCATATTATAAAATAAAAGAGCCGATCAAGTAAAAATGCCCTTACCTACTTTGTTAAAAATATCATCGGCTGACAACCAAAACTCTCCGTAAGAGCTGTCACTATTCTTGGCAACAAATCTCACTATTGTATCACGACTCACATACGAGCTTTATTTCGAGTAAGTTTTTATTGCTTAGTAGATCTTGGTTGTCAACAAACAAACAAATCACTGATAATTATGACCCCTATAAAGACGTGACAAATTGACACCATAAATTCAGTCAACATGCGAATTCACCTGTGGAAGTGTGATGGCAGATGTAATAAAGACTAAGCAACCGTTTACAGAGTTAATTAACTAAATTAGCCTAAGGGTCGCCTTGGGCTCACAATTAAACAGATTCATTTACTTCAACCCCCAAACTTGATTATGTGAGCATATACTTGGCTGGCTCTCTATTGGTGGAAAGATTTGATTATAAACAAAGTTTCAACCCGGTGATCTCACAGAATATGATGGTCGAAATCGCTGAACTGTTAGGTTGAGATGAGTTAAAAAGTGTAAAGATATGTTTGAGGAGCAACGATTTCTAAGAAAGGGGTTTGTTAGTTGTGCTTTGAGGCATAAACCACTGAAATTATTTTCAGAAAATATTGTGAGGCCCAGGTGGGGTACATA
>JALPQI010013926.1:0-27816 GCA_025490895.1 Thaumatotibia leucotreta
GTGTCCCTGGCAAGACACCGCTATTAATATCGCATAGAAGGGCATTTCTCAGAGTGTAGACGGACATCTCATTCATCTGGTCACGTTTTTTTGGAAGTGGCTGAATGATTTGAGGTTGGCTTTGATTGTCTTATAGAGAAATGGGTGCTGTATCTGACGACCGAAAATTATACCAAAAGATGTAGCCACTTCCAAAAAAACGTGACCAGATGAATGAGATGTCCATTTAAGCTCTGAGAAATACCCAGAAATTGTTTCAGTATGGCCTGGGTAGCATTACATGTCGCTCTCGAGTAAGCCAGGCCGGCGAGGGGTCTCGCAATCTATCAACTCTATCTCTTCCATCTGTTCCGAGACGCTGGGTACGCGCTCGCCTAGAGGGTGGGCCAGTCCGTTTTCGGGTTTCCTAGTTTCGTGGTCGTCGAGCCTGAGTACCTCGACGGTGACGCCGGTTTCGTCGCGGTCGACCGCCGTCCGGCAGGGCCGGCGGTCGGGCTGCTGTCAAGTGTCCTCCTCATCGTCGCACTCCAGGCTCTTCTCGGCGAGTCGGAAGCTCTCGAGGAACTCGTTGAGGTCGACGAGCCCGTCCTTGTTGATGTCCATGAGCCGACAGATGTCGACCAGCTGCTCTTGGGTCATTGGGTTCGGCATGTACTTGCCCAGAAGCTGGCATGCCTCCGAGAACTCTTCAAGAGTTATGTAGCCTGGTAGTAAAATAAAAAAAGTATTGTAAGGAAAGGAACTATCAGTCAACAATTGCAACATGTAAATATTTCATCGTTGTAAATTTTTTGTCTGGTAGACTTAGCAAAATGACGTAAAAATAAAATAGACTTGTGGAGAAATAGGTCAACGTGTAGACCACTGCAGACTGTATCGACTTTGATTGATCGATGCGGAGTACAGAAAGATACACACCTGAGTTATCTTTGTCCAAGATTTTAAAAATAGCTTCTAAACTTGTCTTGTTCTTATATAACGTGTCTACAACGGTTTGCGTGTCGGCTTTACGAGCTTTCTGTAACGAGAATGTAACAATTAGTAGGTACAATAATAATAAAAGTCAAGTTAATAAAGGGTCATACAATTTTTTTGTATGTGTTAGTTTCTTGTTAGACGAATACAAGCCGAGAGGTGGCTTCTGTTTTTAAGAATTATGTGGTCAAAACCTAATTTGTGTGACCCAGAACGTTAACTTTCGCATGTCCACAGGAAAGACGCGTTTTCGCGATCGCTGTAAAAACAATTCTGACATATGTAGAAGTGTTCAATATTTTTATAGACATTCTACATTATTTAGACTATAGGGCATAATGTGATGGATATCGGGTTCGTACATTAGCAGTGAATTCGAAGGTGTCCATGTAGCGCACGCGGCGCGTGTCGGGGTCAGTGCGCACGAGCTTGTCCTTGAGCATGCGCCACGGCAGCCCGAGGTGCGTAGTCTCTTCCATGGCGGCGCACCAGTCGCTGATCGGTATATACCCTGTAATTAAGTAGAATATAACTAGTGCTTTTGCCCTTTCAGATTTAATGGCGGCCATACACGAAGCGATTTACTTGCGTCAGTTTAAATTTGCACAAGTACTTATACCGTAACATTGTATTCTAAGATACTTGCGCAAATTTCGAACTTATGTTTTGTGCAAATCTAAACCGGCGCAAGTAAATCGCTTCGTGTATGGCTACCAGTGGACACAACACTTTAAACGCTTTATTGAACAAAGCGATGCATCATCGCGAGCTGCGTAAAATTTATCAATTCAGTTAAATCCTCAATGACAATGGCACCATAATATAGAGATATTCTATCTAGTTACACTAACATTACGAATTTCGTAATATAATTGCTTTTAGCACAATCTCACCTACTTAGTATTAATTATTCATACTTGTAATGCTTCAATTGCTGACAGGCGAATAGACTGTTGTGGATCAATGGGTTCTACAGAGATTCTAATTTGATATTGGGTTATTTAATGGCCCATATTTCACCTATGCTAATAGGATTGGGGTCACCCACGTTGAGTGAATTTAGGAGAAACCGTCTAAGGCTTTTAGTAAGTAATTTCCCTTTAGTTGATCTTCATAGAAGGCTTCCATTCCATAATTTAATGAATTTCAGGTTTATCTTTTCGAACAGGCTTATTTTGTTTCTTAATGCGACGAGTACGAGTAAAAGGTATACAAATTAAAGCAGCAAATGTACTATCCTGTTGCAATCCTGTACGTAAACTTACCTACGTATTATGTCAGTAACGCGCAAGAGGCAAAAGATCAAAAGTCAGAAAAGTTATAAATAAAATAGAATAAACCTAATAGAAATAACAAGTACGTCGGTCCGGAACTACGTTCTACTAAATAGACATCCGCTCGTACAGGATCACAGGACATTTGTTCAAATACCTATTTAGTAAATAAATTCCTATACCTATCTATCGTCCATGATGCATAAGTTGTATGAAAATTGGTTTTGATAGAGAACATAGATTTCATATTTTACAGACAAACGGGTCTTAATCGCGTAAACTTAAGTTTAATTATATCCTGACTTTAATTATAGTCTGCCTGCGACCACGGGTGTAACGTCATGCCCGAATGTGAAGTTTAATAACGTTATGTACGCAACACGTTATTTATATATCACTGCGGAAATATTATATTTAATAATAAACTCATTTATAACGATAGTTCATAGAATCTTTTATTTACGACAAGTGACAAGTCAACAAGTCAACAACAATTGCTAAGCAAGGGTCAAAGTACCATAAAGATATTCCAACTCAAGTATGGAGGTCTATCTTCACATCCACAATACTTTTTAGAATTGGGACAAGTCTTGTAGTCCAATTCTCTGGCTTAGCATAGTTAGCCTTGGTCCAAACAAAGGTTTGGTAAACATATCTGCTAACTGCAGATCAGTGGAAACTAGCTTCACAACGAAATCACCATTTTGTATGCACTCTCGAATGAAGAAGTGTTGTATCTTAATATGTTTCGTTCTTTTGTGGAATTCATAAGGCGGGTTCTCGGAAAGCTTGATTGTGGACTCATTATCAACGTAAATTGTTGGTTTTTCAATCACACCAGCTAGTTCCTCTAGGAGTTCTTTTAGCCACAACGCTTCTCTTGCTGTTTCAGTTAGTGCTACTAATTCAGCCTCTGTGGACGAAATAGCAACGGTCGGTTGCTTCTGGCTTTTCCACATAATCGGACCTGAGAACATGAAAATCATTCCTGAAGTTGAATGACCCGTAGATGCGTCGCCGCCAAAATCAGCGTCGCTGAAACATATCAACTTCTTGTCCCGGCCTTTTGCAAAAACAAGTCCTTTGTTTATTGTACCTTTAAGGTATCTAAAAATCCGTTTGACTCTCATTACATCAAGATTAGTCGGTTTTTCTAGGTTTCTTGATGCAACGCTAACGGCAAAGCTGATATCTGGTCTTGTAGCGACCATTAAATAAGCTAGAGCTCCCACAGCTTGACGATAGGGAAAAGACGTGTCTAGGTTATCATCACTTTCTTCATCTCTGTCAGCTTTTATTGCAGGAGTTGGAACAGATTTGCAGTTAGTCATTCCAAACTTCTCTAAAATCTTTTTAGTGTATGACTTTTGATTCAGTGTTATGTGGCCTTCATTTGTTTTATTTATTTCAAGTCCGAGAAAATATGAAGCTGGTTTTGTAGTTATTTTAAATCTATTTCTTAGCTTTTCAATAAATTCTCTTCCCGTTTTTTCATTAGTTGAAGCCACTAAACCATCATCAACGTAGACCGCAATCAAAACTTGATCACGTAGGTAGAGGCAAGGGTCTTTCGTACTCTGAGTAAAGCCTGAAGTTACTAAGTACTCCGATATACACACGTTCCAGCATAGTGGAGCTTGCTTTAGTCCATACAGACTTCTTTTAAGCTTGCAAACTTTATTAGTGCCATCATTGAATCCTTCTGGTTGCTTCATAAATATTTCCTCTTTTACGGCACCGTTCAGAAATGCAGTAGAAACATCAAACTGCTGAAGCACCAGGTTTTCTTGAGCAGCAATACCTAGGACTGCTCTTATTGTACTGAGGCGTGCGACCGGACTAAAAGTCTTCTCATAGTCGATCCCAGGTTTTTGAGAAAATCCTTTTACTACTAATCTGTCAATGATTCCATTTCGCCCTGCATTGCCTCAAGCCATTTGGCTTTGTCTTTACTGTTTATAGCAGCTTGAAATGTTGTAGGTTCTCCTTCATTGTCAGTATTCATAGCTGCCAAAACGTAATCTTTTAAAGCTTTTGGTGCTTTTATGCTCGCTCTATCACGGAGATTGTACGTCCTCCGGTCCTCTACTTCCTCTTGTATATCTTCAGACACATTGACTTCGCCTACAGGTCCTATCTCGTCATTTACCATTACAGGTTCTATTTCATCCTGTACCTCATCATTATCTGCCACACGGTGGGATCCATTTAAATTTTCTTCAGTTTCTTCGTTTTCAACAGAATCATAAAATGATCCCGTTTCGTTTTGGTCAATATGGTCTTCTGCGTCGGCATCGTCAACTCGGTTGTCATTTTTGACAAACTCGTAAAATAAATCATTTTCATTTTGTCTGAGATTTTGTGGGGAAATAGTCGACTTTTCTCCATCTTCGTAGAACATTTTCTTCAGAATACGAACATCTTTGGATATTATAGTACTCTTCTTTGATGGAATATAAATTCTAAAGGCTTTTGAGACTTCGGAGTAGCCGCAGAACACTCCAGGTAATGCCTTTGAAGAAAATTTGTTGTCTCGTTTTCCTTTCTTTAGGACAAATGCTTTTGCACCAAAGACATATAGATGGTTGACACAGGGTTTTCTTCCCACCCATCGTTCAAATGGTGTTTGGTTATCAATATTTTTATTTATGCTCCGGTTTGACAAATAGTTTGCTATATATACTGCTTCTGCCCATAAACACATAGGTGCTCTAGAATCCAACATCATGCATCTTGCTTTTTCGATGAGGGTTCTATTTTTTCTTTCAGAAATTTCATTTTGGTGAGCTGTATAAGGAGCAGATAACCTTCGTGCTATACCATGTTTCTTCAAAAAGTTGTCGAATTTGTGGTTTCGATATTCGGTACCATTATCGCTTTGTAGGCATTTTATTTTGTTTCCTGTGTAGTTCTCGACTTCTGCTTTGTATTCCTCAAATTTTGTCAACACTTCACTTTTATTTTTGATAAAATATACTCGGCAATAGCGGCTATAATCATCGATAAAAGTGACGAAGTATTTATTGCCGTTTAGTGAAGGTTGCCTAAAAGGACCGCAGACGTCACTGTGGACGATTTCAAGACGTTCAGTCGTGCGTGAGACTGTTGATGGCTTGCTAGGGACTCTAGTTAGTTTTCCTTTGATACAAATTTCACAATCTCCCAAAGTGCTGTTTTTGTCAAAATTCATACCAACTAGGCTTTCATTTTTTAATGCGAGTTTTAAGTCTCTTTCATTCATATGACCCAATTTGCAGTGCCATTCTTTAATATCAGTAGAGTCGTCTTGCTTCCGGTCATTATTTTCAAATTCTGCAGCATTTGCTTTGTGTTGACTAACATCGTTGTTTATTGTTTTCAGGTAATAAAGGCCATCGCCATCTCTTACTGCTTCCATTTTAACTTTTCGCTTGTGATCAATTATTATTGCTTTCTTCTTAGTGAATAATACAGTTAGTCCCTTATCGGTCATTTTCCCAACTGATAGAAGATTGGCGCACAAGCTCGGAACGTAAAGTGCATCAGTTACACCTATTTTTCCTTCTTTAATTTCAATTAAGGCAGGGCCTGTACCTTTGATATCTGCAGTTTGGTCTTTTGAAGCTAATCGTAGAGTTTTTGATATATTATTAATTTCAATAAAAGGCTTGTCCGAAAACGTCATGTGCGAGGTGCATCCACTGTCTAAAATCCAATTCGTTTTTACTTGTTTATTTGTTAAATAGCAAGTATAAAGGTTCGTTTCGCTTTTATTTTGTTTACAGGAACTGTTTTTTTGTTTTCTATTATTCTTGCTGGGATGTTTATTTTTCGACCAGCATTTTGACGTATCGTGGCCTTTCTTTTTACAGATCTTGCAAAAAGCGTAGAATGCTTCTTCAGTGCCATTGGAATTGCTAGTACTGGGGACGTCGCGTAGACGGGCATCACTCTCTTCAATGATTTTTATTTTAAGCTTTTCAGGATCTGGTAGTGAGTCTTGAGATTCAATGGCAGTTCTGAAGTTTTCAAAGTCTGGAGAGAGGCTGTATAGCATCATAATTGAGAGCAGGTCACTATTGATGTCGATGTCCATTTATTTTAATTTATCGACTGTGTCCATTATTTTCTTTAAATGCTCCCGTATGTCTTCACCTTCTTCATGCTTTGCTAATATTAATTGCTTAAGGAGAGTAGCTTTCCTGGCGGGACCCTTGCTTGCATAGATAGACTCAAGAGTTGTCCAGACATATTTAGCAGATTTGCAATTTTTTACTTGTCTGAGCTCGGAGGGTGCTATTAGTAGCATTAGTTCCGACTTCGCCAGTTCGTCTTCGTCGAGTTCAACTTGCGTTGCAGTTGTTTTCGGAGATTCTGATACATGTTTCGATAATTTGTTTTTAATCAAATACGCTTTGGCGTGTATGCGCCATGTATCATAGTTTTCCTTGTCTAAGGCTTCTAAGCCTACTTTAATACGTATGGTTGACATACCCTCTTTCGTATTTCCGCTTTCGTGTTTATAAGTTTTCAATTTTCATTGCATACTTGAACCACGCTCTGCTACCATGTGAAGTTTAATAACGTTATGTACGCAACACGTTATTTATATATCACTGCGGAAATATTATATTTAATAATAAACTCATTTATAACGATAGTTCATAGAATCTTTTATTTACGACAAGTGACAAGTCAACAAGTCAACAACAATTGCTAAGCAACGGTCAAAGTACCATAAAGATATTCCAACTCAAGTATGGAGGTCTATCTTCACACCGAAACGTCAGGATATAATTAAACGTAAGTTTACGCGATTAAGACCCGTTTGTCTGTAAAATATTACGAGTGATAATCGTGAAAGTTTAAATCAATATAACATAGATTTCATTTATGAGCTAAATAATACAATAAATCTAATTTTTTTCGTGAAGATATATATTCTGAAATCAAGTTTTTTATTGTAAAAAAAATTACATACAAATAGTGACGCGTTTAAGGCCCCATTCAAAATCGTATTCAGTCCACGTGGCTCGTGGTGGATTAATGCTTTCGCACACAGCATGATTGTATAATTAATGCATATTATTTCAAAAACCTTTGTATAAATACCATCGCGGTTTGCTTAAATCCATAGGATTAAGTATTTACCATCATAAGCCCTTAGTTAGTAAATTTCATCACGTTATAATTTTTACTTACTGATGTAATTTAGGGTGTAGCGGGAAAACTTTTTCCCCTTTTCCTAGCCAGAATACGATATACATTACATATTTAAGCAGATCTCCACTATGTACGTAATGTAAGTTAAACTATTTGGGCAACCAAGAAAACTCCAGCAATTATTTTTTTACTAAAATGACCTATATACCTACTTAAAAAAATTATGTTATATGTCCTATGTCCATGTTAGGTACCTACTTGTGTGTGTACTAGCTACATCATAACCGTTTTTGAAATACCTAAGTGTTACAGTTGATTCCTTGTACCTACATAATGGATATCTCAAAACATGTAATTAGAAAAATTATAGGTATGTAGGTAACTATGTAGTTACTTTATGTTACTGTCTCGCAGTACATACTTCGGCGATTCTTTTGCGGGCTAACAAGAGAAGTTAGTTACTCGCAATTTGCGGTGACTCAACGATTAATTTAGTAGTCTCAGCTCATTGTGTAACTTTAAGCGTTTCCGATCTCAATGTCACTTTTATTTAAGTACCTATAAGAAAATCGACATTGAAGATAAATTGACAAGACGTTAAACCGAGTAAGATTAGATCCTTATGTACCTCCTGCCTTCGGCACAGTGAATCCGCTAGTTTTCGAAGGATCAGAAACGCGCATGACACATCTAAAATTTTAGGCTACTACGGTGACTTTCTGCCATAGGCGAGTCGTATGCTTGTTTACCGGCAATTTGGTATAAAAAGCTAGTATGGCAACGAATAATAAAACGAAGCCACTGAACAATTAAATATTTCCAAGAAGCAAGCTTGAAGGCAACGTGAAACAAAATAACCGTAATTGACAGTCAGCCAGCGTAGACATGAGCGCCGATGTCCAAGTAGCCGGCGGCGGCGCGCCGGTCAAAATTGATCGGCGGCGGCGGCGAATCGGCGGCGTGGCCTTGAAAACAGTTCTTCATAGAGTTTATAGCAGGACCGAAATTTTGCATAGCAAAACTCAAATTGACAGAGGGATTGAATCAAATGCTCTTTAACTATCGATAAATAATGGACACTTAACAATACAACATCATCAGCCTATCGCAATCCACTGCTGTCCAGCAGTAGGCCTCCCCAATTTCACGCCACCGTCTTCGATCTTCGGCTGCTTGCATCCAGCTCCTGCCAGCCATCCTGCGCAAATCGTCGCTCCACCTTGCCTGAGGTCGTCCTATACTACGCTTGCCGAAACGCAGTCTCCAATCAAGAAAATATGGCCAGCCCACTCCCACCTCCCACTTCAGCTTGCTAATACGGTGGGCTATGCCTATCACTTTGGTTCTCTGCCGAAGCCAAGCATAGCCCTTTCCGAAGCTCGCTGAGCGACCTTGAACTTTTGGACCAGCCGTACAATCAGTGTCCACGTTTCAGCTCCTGACGTAAGGAGCTGATGGGCTGACGGGTAGTCTTTACATTGTCGATCCCAGTGTCTGAAGACAAGTCTTCAATCAGTGGATTGAAGACTTGTCTTCAGACACTGGGATCGACAATGTAAAGACTCGACGTAGCTTTCCAAATGCTGCCCAATCTAGCTAAATTCGTCTATTCACCTCATCCTCGAAGTTGTTTCCTCCCATCTGCAAATGTTTGCCCGAGCTATAGAAATCTACCTATCGTATTTGCCATTAATGTTGATGCCACGTCCTTTCCAGGTCAGGGTCTTAAACATGTCCTCCATTGCATTTGAGAACGGGTTACGATTAAGGAAAAGTCCAACCGCACCAGTGTGGATAAGGAGGCATTCACACAAGAGCAAGGCGCGCAGGGCGCCTCGGAAAACTCTATGTGGCTCCGCTGAGCCAGTTAATTCTGGCTTACGGGTCGCAACACCGAGTAAGGCGCTCTATGTGTCGCGCCTGCATTACTCCACCGTACCCGATGATGTTGTAGAGTATGTCCGCCGGAAGACTGGCTTTTCGCTGAGGGTGCAGCAGCT
Source organism: Thaumatotibia leucotreta (assembly GCA_025490895.1). Lineage (NCBI taxonomy): Eukaryota > Metazoa > Arthropoda > Insecta > Lepidoptera > Tortricidae > Thaumatotibia > Thaumatotibia leucotreta. The sequence continues at coordinate 9,392 of JALPQI010013926.1, forward strand.
GTGGTGCGCGTGCCGCGCCCGCTGCAGGATACCATCGCGAGTGCAGACTTCTAGCCGAAGAGCGTAGTGTTTCGGCAGTTGCGGGCCAATCTGCCCCAGACGACGCAACGGAGCCACGTCGTTACGTTGTCGCCCAAATTTAAGTAGTTTTTATATATTATTTGACATGTAATTTTTTTGTTCGCAGTGACTTGGTTTTTACTGTTATGCTGTGAACTTATTGGAATAAAAATAAAATAAATAAAATGAATGTGGTCTATGGTGCCGTATCCGCTTCGAAATCCAACCTCCGGGTTGGAATTCGTCGAGTCTCCGCGCAAGACGGTTCGTGACAGTCTTGGGAACAGCTTATAGACATGGCTTGGAAGAGAAATAGGTCGATAGTTCTTCATCAGGGTTTTGTCACCGTTTTTAAAAAACAGGACGACCACACTTGTACTCCATGCCTCCGGATTTCTCCCTTCAAATAGGACAGCGTTAAAAAGCTTTTGAAGCTCCCTCAGTACGGGCTTACTTCCTGCTTTTAACAACGCTGTTGTAACGCCATCCTATCCAGGGGCTTTTCCGTTTTTAAGCTACTCAAGAGCGATATCGGTTTCGCCGATACTGACTTCTAGCAGGTCTTCAGTGTAGTGGTGTATCAAAGTGGGTCTTGAATCCTCATTTTTAGGATCAGGTCGAGATGCATGCTAAGTGTATAATCGGCCATAGACGTCTCCCACTTCGGAAAGGACTGCCGACTTTGAAGTAACGACTTCTTCACGAGCTGTTGTCAGCTTCGTGAAGTGGCTTCTTCCTAAAGATTGTACGAACAATTTTCACCCCCGGTTCTGACGATCGCTCTTTCAATCGAAAGAGTATTGAAGCACCGGGGATCGTGTCGTACGTGCTTACTGATCTCTCGGTTTAGAGTCTGTTTCCCTGACCAAGAGACTAGTGGGTTTTCACGTCGTTACTACATTAGCCCTAACTGCCCTAAGGTCTCCCCTGAAAACTTTGACTTTCTGCCCCTGCGCTGCATTTCACAAAATCTCGTACCTTCCACCCCGAGGATGCGAACCACATCTTAAAGGTTTTGGTTAACGTCCGCTGTGGTTTCCGTCGTCAAGAATAAACATTAAGAGTATATCTATTGGTTTTAATAACTACTAATACTAATATACGGAGTACAACCGAGACCAAGAAAACCAAACATGGCTACTAACTTAATTGGATACTTAATTTTGTGACTTCCAGGCGTATACGTATCTTTGTACTCGACTGTACAGTCGAGGAAAATGAATGTTTAGCAGTTTAATCGTCCACATAATCTGTTCGTATTATAATCACAAATTACGTCACATACTCATGAAGTTTTCTAGTTTTATTTCTTGCTGGGTGAAACGGTAGTTCGATTTTCAAACTATATTTGTTTGGTAATCAGATTGTGACAATGACTGCCAAATGACAAAGATACGTCAAACTCAATCATTATAAAATATTGTTTGGATTCTTTCGATATAATATTGCGAAAATTACAACCTAATCTGATTAAAAAACTGCACGTGTGGACTTTTCTCACGAATAAGTATCTGGATTTTGATTGGTCGTCAACAATTTTCACAGATGAGAAAACGTTTAAATCTTGCATTCGTGGCAGATTAAGTTTATGGCGGCGTACACGTTATCAAGAAAAAAACGGTGTTTAACTTGTGGAACTGGATGAGTGATGATGGCGTAGGCGAACTCCAAGAGCAAATGCAGTGGATTATGTTACGATGTTGGAAGAGAGTATGCTTCCCAGTGTGCGAATGTGTATTCACAACAGGAGATGCCTAATAAAATTGTTCATTCGAGCAAGATAATACACACGGCTAGAATAACTAATACCTGGTTCGATCGTCACCCGAAAATGACTAAAATAATATGGCTGGCTAAATCACCTAATCTTAACCCTATAGAAAATGTATGGGATCGGAATTAATGGAGACCCGAAGCCCTCATCCAACATTGCAATCAAGCATGGGAAGATATCTCCCTGGGATGGGACCTCTGCACTGAGCTAGTAACTTCCATGCAAGACCATTTTTTAGCAGTCCTAATAGTCATAAACAACCACGGGGTCTACATTCGTTTTTAAAACATGATTTATTTACTAATAAATATAAACAGGCAAATAGTTTTTTATTTAATTTCCTCGTGTAACTTATTAGATGAAGGGATTGTTTCATAATCGCCAGGTAAGGTTGTCTGTCAGATAAATATAACACTTTCCTTATGGTCATGCATGTGAAAGAAAAAGTGCACGTTGTATGACACATTTTTTATCTGACTATTGTGAAAGTGAGAAACATGCCAAACATTCTTCTTTAAGGGCTGATTTTCAAACCTCAGTTAAAAGTATCCATTACTTAAAATGATTACCATCATCGCGGGTCATCAGTCAAAAAAGGATAGAGCTAACATTTATTTGACAGATACTGTTACCTGTAGCCCTACCGCAAAAAACGAAATTCGTAAATTTCGAGGATTTGTCTCTCTCACTCTAATGACGCCTTCGTTTGAGTGACAGAGAAAAATCCTCGAATAAACGAATTTTGATTTTCGCAGTGGTAGGCCCGGGAATTGAAAAATCAGTCCTTAGTCGTGTTAGTGCGTTCGAGTAACAAATGTCAAAAAACAACACACAGAATTAAGTATCCTATTCCTGTCAACTTCAATACTTGTCACTGAAGTTAATGCCAAAGACAGACAAGGATAGAAATATGCTGTTTTCTTCTATTTGACGATTATAGACATATCTTGGTTCGTTATTAGTCGCTTGCAGTCGGAAAATGTAGCACGACTAATTTCAGAATTATGGCAACCTGCTAAACATTCATTTTCCCCGACTGTATAACCATAATATTTGTCAAACCTTTTCGAAATGTGATATTTACAACGATTTTAGCTATTTAAAAACTTTTAATCCTCAGTATTAAAAGAAGCGTAATATTTTGATGCCTCATCAAGGTCACGCCGATTCCACGCCGGTGGCGACATCGGCGGCGGCGGCGCGAAGTTTTTTACCGGCGGCGGCGGCGCGCCGGCGCGGCGCTCATGTCTAAGCCAGCGCAGAGCAATTACATGCAATAACGTGGGTGTTCACAAAATTGCCGAATTTATGTATATTGTATTATAACGTACGTATCAATTTTGCTTAAAAGGTGAAGTGCAAATGTCAGTACAAAGGAGTTAACTATATTCACCGCGCCCGTGCTCGCTTTGTGAATCAAAAAGCCCACGTAAAGTCCCCTTTCTAGGACAAGTGAGTTTTCATTAAGGACAGATTTATAAAACTCCAAATACATATACCGCGTGAGTTAACATAGATCTATCAAGCAAAAATGCCGAATTTCACCCATTTCCTCAGAAACCATATTTTTTATAGTAATTTCATAAACCTACATAATAAAGAAAATAATAATATGTATTGCTTAACCACAGTAATTCATAATCATAACCAATAGGTACATCAAAATTAGCGGCGAAATTTGCCACATGATGATATTGTACCTACGCCGTACCTACTGAAATAGTTGGCTAATTTATTTTTCTCTGCTTTTGGTTTTGGCTACTATGACTTGCAAAGTACCTATTTAACACTTACAGAAGTCAAATGTCTTCAATTTCATTTATTCGTATAGGTACAGACACAAAACAAATTGAAGACATTTAATTTCAATCCAACAGTCAAAACCTTCACATATTATTTGAGATGGACATTGTATGAGGCGTCACGCCCACACTTATATTTCTGAGAAAGATCTCAGGATGTTTCTCAGAAATATCTTGTTCTGTAATGCAAATTCAGATTTGCATTACAGTACAAGATATTGTAAAATGTCAGAAATTTTAGGATAAATCAATAAATTATTATACATTCCACTAGGAAACGTATTAGTTACTCATATTACTTACGTACATAGGCACTAGGCACAGGCAGGGTAAGTACCTAATATGAGACTCTGCCAGCAATCTGCTCTGAATTTAATTAACTTGTGTCGACAAACGCTGGAGTCAATTGAGTCTTCTGTTTGAACACCAACCACAAGCTTTGCCACGTCTTAGTCTAGACTAGACATGTATGTGTAGTGTTAAATTATGCAAAACTGTTGGTAATATGCAAATCTTTCTAGGCGAATTTCAAATATATTCGAATTATATTATGTAGATTGTAGGTACATTACGTTTACGTTTAAGAGTATTATTATTGTAATACAATAGAATATACATACATTCTTATTTAGTGTAAAAGTAAATCCTAATGTAACTACGTATATCTTGTCCTAAACAAGATAATGCCAAATCTCTACGAATAATATACGTATGCCGCTAGCTAATATTCTCAAGGAACGGCTTCCAGAGAAAAAAAAAACAGAAAAAGATAATGAAATTTAACACAGTAAGAGAGCGACACATTAAAAAGTTTATTGTCTTTGAAAATGTAAAATTTTACTCGAATTAAAAACTGGTGTTAGAATTTAAACTGTAGTAGATATTTTTGAATTCCTATAATTCCAATGTTAACTACTTTACCAGGAAGTCGGCTCATGTGACTTGCTGCTTGTGCCAGATTTTTTTTATCATCTTTCAGTCTGTCATATCATACTCGTAACATTAGACTTGAGCTAGGTATAAGTAGGTAAGGTAGTAACCTAAATATCTTAATTTAACCTTCCCGATATTTTCCGAATGTTTTGTTTCCGCAGACGTATAGAAGATCTGGCGCTAGCCGATAACAGCCTAAACGTTACGGTCGATCGAGCAATGCGTGAAAGCCTATCAACACCGGAATTGCCTTATTTCGCAGGGCGCTCGCGTGCGCCCGTGGTATGATAACACACCCAATTAATTAGACCTAGCCGGTGTAGCGCCTCGATAAGTCTATTTTGTGTAATTTTTTGTATTACATTTTGCACATTGATAGCCAGAATAAATAAAGAATAGTGACGTACATTCAAATTCAAATTAATTTATTACATACATGTTGTTTTACAAAATAATATAAGTGTCAAGCATGATGATGATGAAACTATAGTCTGAGATAATTGCTCTTTCTGATTGAACAATTTGGATTGAATATAGAAATAAACGTAAGTATCAAAAAGGCAAGAATTAAATTTTAAACCATAATAATTCCAATCGGATAGTCCGTTGAAAGTTAATTAATACGATGCTATACAGACAGATGCGCGTAGATAAAGAGTTAGTAAAGTTACTCGGATATCTACTCTTAGCTTAATATCCGTAAGTAGGCAGCGACATGGAATTCCCAAGAAGCTACAACGAGATTATGGATAAAGAAGTGAATTTACCGCTTTGTTCCACATCCATGCTACGAAAGTAGGCCTCGAGCGGCCTCCGCGCAGACACGATGAGGTTGTGGAGCTCGCGCATGGCCGAGGACTCGACGAGGCCGACACGCTGCCGGAACGTCAGCCGGCGCGTGCGTGACACCGCGGCTGTGTACTGCACGAACTGCCGCTCCAGCGAGTTGCCGCAGAGCTTCAGATAAGCGCCCTTGTTGGAACCCAGCTCGTAGTAATTTGATGCCGAGAAGATTGTAATGACCTGCCGGTCAAGAATTTGATTTGTATTGCACCACAGTACCTAATACCAGTAATATTATCATCATACGAAGCCTATGTCGATGGCGTCGCAGAATTACGTCTACATGTTTGCGTTGAAAGGAAATTCAGTTTAGGCGTAGGGCGAATTGAATCAGTTCCGTAGCTCTTTGTGTTTCACTTCAAGTAGGGCAAAATCATATAAGATATGAAGATAGAAGGTTATAAAATATAAACAATAACCAGCAATGTGTGTGGATAAACACAATATCTGAAACGGACGGGTCTATCATTAGTAAATAAAGCCCATCCACAATTCATCAACCACAGTTCCAAAGAATACGAGAGTTAGGCACACGACGTACATTCTTAAGACAACGCTTGCCGACAGTCTTAGACCATCACATGAGACCTCGGTGTTAATAACAACTATGGGTGATCAAAGTTCTCCTAAGGCCAGTAAGTCGGCCTCAGTAGTTGGTAAGCATCTGTAATTATCCCTCTGAACCGAAGGGCTTCTCGGAACCTCTTGAAAATAACAAGCTTATGTATAAATAACATTTAAGTCGCGTATTGCATAAAGATACTAGGGATAATATTGGTTTATGCTTACCATCTCATTAGTACATTACTGATTCGTTACGTTGAAGTACGTGAAAGGAATCTGTTCAATATTATTGCAAGTGCAAGCAATCAATCATTCAGACTTACAGGAAAAGTCGAGAAAAAAGTTGGCAATAGTTATTTTTAGTTATCAACTTGTTTAGTGTGTCTGCTCCAACATACACATGAGCGAGATAAGGTTAGTATTACATGGTAACATTTAAAGACAACATCGTTGGCCGCGTGTTGCTGGTAAAAATATTTTTTTTGCTATCCCAATTCTTCCTGCTGATACCGTAGAAGTCCACTAAGGAATTGAAGTGTCACTGACTACTCGGTTATTGACGATTGATGATGGAGCGTTGTCATAGTAGACAGATTACTGTACTGTACGGCCAACCTGCTTGCCCAGCGTGGCGATTATGGGCATTAAGTACCCCCAAATGTATACGCAATTACGCATAGGTAAATTGTTCAGAAGTGGACTAAAAAGGCTGGTGATGATGATAATGATGATCTCATAACAAAAAAATTACTTTTTGTCTCATCTAAGGGCATATGAAATCATGAATAATGCCATGGTAGAATCAACCCAATACCTATTTTATCCCGACATTCTTATTTTTTAGCTATATTTTTAATTCATTCTAAAAGGTGCTTTGTTACAAAAATAATTAATATAATTACCGAAAAACGCGATCTCCTGACAGGGGATATTTTACTTAATAGGAGGTCGTAACAATTTAAAAGCAAATTGCAGGTAAATATTACGAGTTATTTAAATAAAAAATCAGATAGTCACTTACATTTCCATTATGCAGTATCTCATACCCGCCCGTCTTGCACTCATGGCTACGAATCAGGAAGCTAAGCTTGTTCTTGTGCAAGAAGGAGGTGGTGACGTCGGGCCCGAAGTAGGTGCCAGCACCGCGCAGCGCGTTCGCCACGCAGCCGCCCACGGGCTGCGGATCTGACCACAGGATATCGAACACCTGGAAAATTAATTAGGTCAATTCTACGGGCGATTGTGCACCACAATGAATTTTACTGTCCGGCAGACCGAGTTTTCATGGTCCGATATGGCATGAAAAAAACGCATTGATGATTGGATTGTGCACTTGTCCGTCTTTTTACTCGGAGGTGCGGTACAGTAGCATGAAAAAAACGGATGATTGGCTTGTGCACTTGTCCGTCTTTTTACTCGGAAGTGCGGCATAGTAGCAGGGGCTAGACACTTTCTTTGTACGGGTCAATTCCTTAGATAGCGGTTCCATCTGCTTTACAGATCCGAAAATAGGCACGCACACATGCACCCTTTGTTTAGCGTACGTGTGTGCGTGCCTGTTACTACTACGTGTAGCCCTATTTGTTACCAATAGATGTCACTGTTTGTTCAAATTTATAAAAATATTTAGTATTTTATTAAAATTTACTATTTAGAGGTAGGTATAAAATTAATAAATATTTTTAATAACTTAAAGTAGTATTTATTAATTAATAGGTTACCAAAACTTTATTATGTGTGAAATATTGAACGACCACTAATGATGCCATAAAATCTAACAAAAAAACGACCACTAATTTGTCGTTGAAGTCAAGATGAAGTTTGAAAGAGTTTTGGCATTGCACATGTAAACAAGTAGCATGTTTTCTTTGCTTTTCTTCGCTTTTTACGTCGAGTTGAACTTATTCCTCCGTAAAAGTTTCTATATTTAACTCCTCCGCTGTTTTCTGTTGTGTTAAACATTATCAATTGTGCGAAATAGACGCTTATTTGTTCGCGATATTGACGCTTTTAATTTTGTGTTGTGCTAAAAGCACAATTTTGTGTTATGCTGTTATTTTTGTATTGATTGTGCGAAATAGACGCTTTGTTCGCGATATTGACGCTTATATTTTACAAAAATAGAAAATAATGAAAACTATAAAATTTGTGTTTTATTTTATTCTTCCTATAGGTAGGTATATATATATATTTTTTTGGGTAACGAGTTATTTTGTTTTGGTTTTCAAGTGTGTTATATTTTAAAAATGTAGAGAAACTTAAAAACCAGAACAAAATAACTCGTTACTCGGAACTAATCATTAGCAGGCTATGACTGTGTATACATATTAATGGGTGTATACATGATTAGTTCCGGAACGAATTTAAAGATGGTGCTTCAACCATGCGTGCAAGAAAATTCCACAAGAGGGCTCTCTTTATCATATATATTACTTTACTCTTTGCATAGTAGCATGAAAAAGTCAGTCGACAGTCATAAAAGTCAGTGCAATTCCGGACGCAGTGCACAAGCATTAACACGTTTTTCATAGCTGTCATCTCGGATCGGAAAAATACTGTCCGGAATGGGGAAAAGTAAAAAGTCGGACGGTAAAATTACGTATAGTGCACAAGCTACTATATACATTTAATGGCGTGGCATATCGGACCGTAAAAAATCGGACAACCGGATGGTTAAAGTCAGTGTAATGCACAAACGCCCTACGGGCAATTAAAATATGTAAGACGCATTATACAGACGAGTTCATAAATATATGAGCAAATCCAAGGCTTCAAAAATAAATGAGCATAGAAAGATACGTATGCATCTGAAGAGATTTACTAATTAAAAATATGTGTGCCTACGTATTACCTGTCATAGTAATCTGAGCATGTGTCACATTAATTACGTAAGCAACTGAATATATAGTCATAAATATCTGCACTAATACTTTTTAAAATTTTATAAGTGAAACTCCACAAATATCTATCCTACACCAACCCCGTCCTCATGTACAGTCGAGTGCAAAAATAAGTATCGAAAGAATCCGTTCATAAATATGTTACGACGTTCTTATTACACAGAATTAGAGTGCACTGGGACATATTTTTGAACGTTTTTGTATGCCTCTTATTTTGTCTTCGACTGTACCTACGCGATAAATCGGGACCTCTTGCAAGAGCTCCCAGTATTTTTAGTAAAAACAGACATATGAATACGTTGTTTTTAAAGGACGAGACAGGGGGCTATTCTTGATTTAATTATTATCAAGGAAGCATCACGCTTATAATAATTGTCAATAAATAAAATAGAAAGCGGAAAGGGGTTTCAGTAAAAGAGTCACGTGGCTTTGACTTCATCATCATCAGCCTATGATAGTCCACTGCTGGACGTAGGACTCTCCTATTAACTATGCGTATTAGACGCATTAGGAGGTAATTGCCCATAATCGCCACGCTAGGCAAGCGGATTGGCGATCGCAGTAATGTGTCCACTATGATGACGCTGCTGCCCCTCACCAATCTTTTATCAAATAATGGTAAGTGACACTTCAATCCCTTAGTCGACTCTTACGACACCCGCAGGAGGAGTTGGGGTGATAACAAATGTATTCTTACTGCCGTCACCACACGGCATACTTTGACTTGTCTAATGCAAAATGTGAGCCAAAGAATAGATTCAGTGATTGCAGTGCTATCAACAGAACTTGTAACGTACTCGTACAACAAATAAGTGTATTGATTATACTGGAAATTATTTACTATTACTTAGAAAAAAAATCGCTAAGGGGCTTATTCTGCTTCCCAAAACCTTACTGCCAGCAGAAATGCACATATTTTTTGGCCACCCTGTATAAGTAATAATTTACAAAATGTTATTCGATATTTAAAAAGGATCTCCTGCTCCCGGGTGTTGGTTGGTGTTGACATTTACCAATTTTCAGTGAAGGAAAGCAATGCGAGGAAAGAGTACCCCACAGCTAAGGCTTGTAGACCACTGAAAGGTTCAACAATCATTGTAAATGTTGAAAAATGCTGTGTTAGTATAGTACATTGTGTATTTAGGGCGGTAAGTAAGAATTTGCGAACGAGTGTGAAAGTAAAGCCCAAGCCGAAGGCGCGGGCTTTACTTCACACGAGTTCATAATTTTTGTACCGCCCGTGGTACACACAATGTTTTTCATCACACCTGTGATGCAAAAAAGTAAATAAAACAATATATTTTCACAAAACTACTCTAAAATGGTCTAAATCAGGGATGACTTAATTTCATCATTTTCATAAAAGAAATCTCGGCGCGGCGCGCGGCGTGTGCCGGACCGCGCTAGTGCGACGTAATGTTGTATGAAAATCCTTAACGGCCTACTAGGACGCAATGACGCACCTACGGCACGCATCACCGCAGCGTATTGGCGCACTTACCGAACAGGTGTGATGAAAATTTACATACAAAGTTCTCGACTGTTGAAACATTACTCATACTACCTACTACTATATTTCATAAAGCGGTAATTACGACAAACACCCCGATTTCTCCTTCGCCTTGTTCCATATATTTATTTATTTTTATACCAGTTGTTCATTAATATTATCATAATTGATATTAGCAAAGCGTCTGTTAGTTGCCCTATTCTATACGGTTTTGCGGAGTAAATCATCGTATACACGAATTAAGCAAGGAAAAAGATCGAATCTGATAATTTATCGCTGACTACGGCTGTTCATCAGCGTCTATTCGAGGGAAAATTGTATTTTTGGGTCGCGAAGGTATAGTACTGTAGCTAGTAATGTAATTAATGGCAGCAAGGAATAAATAATCCTTGTTAGTTAGGGGACGAACGCTCTATTGAAATGAACATTTGATTGCATGTGCGTGGTTTAATGATTCGGAAAAAAACAAAAATACAATTCAATTTATACGAAAAGGGCCATGTCACGCTATCCCGTTTGGAATGAATAGTGTAACGTTAATAAAAATTTTGCTATGTGTATTTTGTCGATTTGTAACAATTATCATGGCCAAAAACGTTCCCGCGTCTGGGCACAGTAGATATTTTTAAATGGTTTCTGTATGTGTGGTTGCTTCGTATGGAGATTCACCAATCTTAACAGTTCTTAACCAAAGATCTGACAGATACCAATTGATGTTTTGTACATTCCTCTCGCGACTAGATTTGTCTGTTAGGTTTTAAATTCTTGATAGTGTATTTTTCAAATTAAAAATCTTTTGCATACGAGTAAATAAATGCCTAAGTAACTTTGGTGGTCATTGAGACATTGTTGAAGTACCATACTGGCCTTATGGGTAGATACAAAAGATGAACATTATTATGAACAAACCTAAACTACCGAATTCTCTGGATGAGCTTTATAGCCAAGAAAGTTGTAATATTGAGGTATATAATATACAGCTGATTATCTTTCCTGAAGAAGATTTTTGACAGTGTGAGGTTAATACGAACGCATTTATGTAAGAATATACGAACTTAATATTTAACCAAAACCCACCTCGACCCGTTATTGACCTTTTATAGTAGAAGGTAATATTAACCTGAGCGGTGGCCCGCCAGCTATCTGATAATAATGTTAGTTTGTAAGCCATTTCCAAAATGACTCGATCGCGGTGTCGGACCGAAAGCACGTAAAATATTAGAGACTAGGAGAATAGAGAATAGGAAAATATTAGGAGTAGGATGAATATTACGATGATCCGATAATTACCTACAGAGATCGTGTCGGATAACATAAATATAATAGACCACCCAATATGTGAACTGAGCACCGTAAGTGTACTAAAGACCGAAGAGCTGGCGACTTCCGCGCACAACGCATTAGTGTTGCGATACAGCGAGGAAATGCCTCCAGCACCCTCGGTACAATGACACAAAGGCCAATCTTAAATAAAGATTATGTTAGTTACATTATTAAGACTTACATAATGTAGGATAAATTGTACCGTTTTCAAAATAAAGAAAGAAAGAAAAAAGTATATTACAATTTAGAAAATAACATAAACACCTCAATGACCGGCATCATAAGACCGAAAATACAATGCATCGTCAGCCAGCTGTCCATTTTTAACGTTCTGATTTACTAATGTAACTTACATTTATCTTAGACCTTATGCTCCAAACAAAAGTGAAAAAGTGTATACATATATTTGCCCTTGACTGTATAACAGACTAATTTTATAGGTACCTATCTTCATTTGATTAATAGTACCTAATTTGTCAGGGAATATTAAAAAAGAAAGTGAAAGCAACCTAGTTAAAACACGAAGTGACACGAAAGTGATATATCATCGGCCGCTACTGTAATATTTCAGCTGAAATCACAAACCGCATTTGTTATGTAATCCTTTTCCTACATTTGACACGATAGCGCGCCAAAACGTAACTCGGAGTTTTCGTTACAAAATGGGAAATCAATGCCTTGCTTCAGAAACCCCAAGAGTAAACGTTTAACGATTGCATAAAGTACTACTTAATGTATAGGTTCATTTTACGTTATTTATACTTAATTATAGAAATTACATTTTTGTATTTTCCGTAGCAAGTCACTTGACCATTTCTAATTTTCTATACGAGTACATCATGTTCACATGACTATTCGTTGACTATGATTCTTATCGTCTAATATGATGCCATCATGAGCACGAAGTTACGCCGAAATTTCTTCCCTATTCTGCTCCCACTCTTTTCGTGCAGTAGCTTCGGGTAAATACGTATTCGGAAGCTTTTCTTTAATTAGTCGACTGTTTTATTGGTTTGGAACTTTCGATAGGTACCTACTTTTGTTTTATTTATTATATTAAGCTGAGTTTACACGTGCAAGTTATTGCTGTAAGATATGAGCGAGAAGCGAGTATCTTCATATCTCTTTCTTCCATTAAGCTTTATTTCAAAAATTACAGTAATAACTTGCATACTACTACTTTTTATACTAACGGTTCACTTATAAAAAATGTCTTTTAGAAAACTATGTCATTTTAAAAGACCACACTCCATTGATTACTGTTTTTATGGAATATAACAAATTATTTGACCTATGAAATACTTCGATTTATATTGAAAATTTAAGCAGTAATAGTAACACTAGGTACTCCTTGACATAGTTATTTATTGCCTTGGGTATTTTTCTTTATAATATGAAATCTATTTCTTTCTAAATATGCACCAAGGCGCAAATGGATAGGGTAGGACAATGTGTTGAATAGGTAGCGTCATAGAAAAGTAATACCTATAATACTAGCAGTTCAATAATCTCCTTATCTAACAGCCGTATTCACATTTCAGTTAGTGTCATAGGCAGAAATTTTCAATTTCCCCAGCGGTAAGGAGTATGAATGTTCCGTATCATCGCAAACCCCGCGCGCATTACCTCAGGGAAACCAGTATAACTTTGGTCCAAGTTTCGTGACAGTTACCTTCAAACTAATACCATACAAATTGCACCTACCTGCTTGCAGTAGGTTGTTTCAAAGTTTCGACTTGTGGAAACGTAAATTTTTAAAGTTCTCAAACATCTTTTTCCAGGCACTCATTTAGATAAAGCTCTGTCACAGACACTCTTGAAATACTTTACTTCTAACTCGGAAATTATATACAAATGCAATCAAATAATATCAAAACTCTACCTACCATGGGTATCTTGAATTGAGACGCTAAGCGTGCCGAGGTTTGGGAATGGTAATCTAGTTATGAACACGCGTTGGCGATAATGCTGGGTTTTTATTACCTTTATTCGCGAGTTTTTATTATGCGTAAGTATGTTTTGATTAGAACTTTAAAGCGAAGTATTTTTTATAATAATCCTGTAAATAATCAATTTGAAGTTGTAATTAACTTAACATAAAATACCAGTATAGAAATCAACCACAAATTGACTTGACCCTAAAGTCTGATCAGTGCAATCAAAAAACTCTCAAAGCCTGTCCATGTTCCCTGTCACTAACGTTTTGTTTATGAAAACACCGTCTAAATAATACTTTAAAAAAGCTTTTAACGCAATTGTAGAAATACTCACTAATCCTAACTCTATATTCAACCAAAGACTAACCCTAAAAGGGTAATCCTAGTACTTACCTAATCTTATTAAACTTGGATAATACTGTTAATCAAAAGCTTTCAAGCTTATCAAATAGAGAGCACTTGAATCTTATAATGTTTATAAGCGCGAAATATCTAAATAACAGTTCTATATGCAAATACACGGGTGGGTTGTTGGTAAGTCATTTGTTCGAGACAGTAGCAGGGTAAGTTACCGTGGGTGTCATTCTCACTGTCGACTGGGTGTAAGTTAACGCTCGAACAAACTTGTGCGCTACTTATTAGGTACGAGTAGGGGCCGTGTACATTGTACAATGTGAACTAAATCGTTCTTATAAATACGCATCGTAGTTTCCATAGCAATGTTCTGTAGTCAATGGGAATATTAAATTCGAAATAATAATTTACCTACTCAAATTCATCCCCATACAATAATTTGATCCTAAAGACAAAATGATGTTGACTATTTTATTGCTATTGTACAAATTCACACCTCTAGCTAAACTTTGCAGAAAGTTGTGGCTTGTGTGCGAATTGATAATTTTCTACGACTCCTTTCTTTCAGCTGACAGTATTAGGTATAATTTTAGTGATATGATAAGAAATATTAGCCAAAATATTTGCAAGTGTGTTTTGCGTAAAACTTTTGAGGATGAGTATTAATGTGTTAGGTATAATATAATATTATCGATAGCTCCCAACTCCATAGCTGGCTATTATAGCTTGATCATGATTTGAGATTTCCGATTCCTGCAGTGATAAGCCAGTACTGAGAGATACTTGACCTGCGCTCCTTTGTGTAGATATAATACGAGGTTATAATACACAATCTTATCATATCAGAAACTTATTTTTGACATTGTAAAGTTCTATACTTTACAATGCCTATAAACAAATGACAGGAAATTGTTTAAGAATGTTCAATTTGAGCCCTTTCAAATGATATCCAGCATCTAACTTGTAACAAAACTTTGAAATAATTATGCCCCTCTTCATTCTTCATTTTCCACAGTGAATAAAAGTATGATATAATAAATTTGTCAAGGTTAACATTTTTATAACTATTAAATCGAGTTTCAGTGGTTCTCGAGTTATTTAAGAATGTGACAGATAAGGATTCCTTTCGTACCTTTTGGTACGAAACCCTAGTAATTATTTATGATACCTTTCGCGACATTTAAGCTTTTTACTTAAGTATTTGATCAGTTAAATGCGATTGTTAATGGGTCGTTGCTTAAAGTTATAGTTCTGAAGCTGTAGGACCTGAGATACCCATCAGCAAAAATAGTCAGCCCACTCGATTTAGTTAAAATAAGATTGAGTCAACTAGTAATGAGTTGTAGCGAGACACACAATAAACCTATTATTAGCGCAGGGTGTTGTAATCTACGAAACGACAGCGGAATAATATTGCGGCCAACCAAAGGTAGGTACAATTGGAGCGCTCAATACGACTGTGACATTGACGGAGGTATAGCCACCGAGATGCTTCCAGCACTTGATAGGACCTTCGATTTTTGATATTTAGAACGGTAAGTAAAGGCAAAGATTTTCTAGAAGGTTCTGGATATTATAAACTTAGTTTACCTCGAGTAATAAATCTATCGTGTAAGTATATTCAAACACTCAACTATCGATAATGAACATACTTGAGCATTTGTGGTCGAGCGGTTTAACGCCCGGGCGCTACGCTGCAATTGTGGGTTCAATCCCCTGCTAGTACTAATAAGTTTTTTGTACGAAATATCATTTGATATTTACTAAGTGCTTTACAGTGAAAGAAAATATCGTAAGGAAACCTGCATAAGTACATCTACGAAATGATTTTTTTCGTAGATGTACTTATGCAGGGTGTATGAGAAGATCCCAAAAAGTATTGGGCCAGCGTTCGGACCACGCAAAATAGACACGTTTGATATCGAGTTGCGGAAAATGGCCAGAATACAATTAAATAAAATGTACATAACCTGAAAGCAAATTTAATTTGTCAACAAAGTAGTGTGATGAAATGAATTGATATACTAGTTATTTTATTTACCAATCTAGTAGCTAGCTACCTACATCCAAATCAAGCACGTTATGATAGTGATGCATCAGTGGCTGTGCCGCAAAGGATTCGTAAACCGAGTATTCCCAGTTATAGGAACAAATAAGTAATGGAACTGTAGACTAATGTAGACTAACTACTCGTACTTGTCACGATAATGTTTTTAACCAGTTTAATTTGTGGTTTCATAAATATGCTCAAAGTATATAGATACGAGTATTATTCGATGTGTAATATACCTACTATGATATTTGTGATGTATGAAAGTCTGACAGAAGAAGTTTATTAAGCTTAGGTACCGTTACATAGCTACAGTACTTTGCTGATTTGATTAAATTTGTAAAATAAAATATTTTCATTCTTATTCATTGAAACGGTTTGGAGTTGATTACTGATTGGTTCGAGGGTCTACATTTTAATTTATTGCTCCTATTACCCGAAACACCCGGTATTAAAAGGTTTTTACTCAGACTTTAAGACAAAAGCCTTCGTTTTAATTATTCTTCCTTCATTCTGTAACATAGCTTAACCCCTCATGCACCCGTCGTAGTCTCTCGGCCTATTGCCTACTAACACGCAACTAAACGATTAAAATAAACAGTTTCATTTCTAATTCAGAAAGTTGGTATAATTATCTAAGTTGAATGAAGCCTGTCAGTTTACTCATCACGAAAATGTTTGTTGTGGAACTAATAGGGAACCAGGAGCACATTAGAGGACCTTTGAGGGCAGGAAAATCGTGAAGCGGTCGGCGGTACCCGCGGCGCAGCCAAGCGTCGCGCAGCGGGTGTCCGACCTAACTGCCCGCCGAGGGTGGCAGTTCCTGAAATTGCTTTGGCCTAAAGAAATGTGATAGGCTCATTTCACCTAACTTGAAACTCAATAACGCTATCCATCCCAAAAACAAAATATATATATCAAAATAAGTAACTCTTAGTTATTTTATGTACCTATAATAGGTACTATCGACAAAACTGAATCCTGACCCGCAATAGGAGTTTGTCATAGTAACTTTGTAAATAAAATTGCTGCATCCGACGTACAATTTGACTTTCAATATTACTATGACAAGCTCTTTTTGTGGGTCAGGATTCAATTTTGTCGATAGTACCTATATCTTGTTATGTAATTTGTTTTGGAGATTTGGGGTAGACCGTTTGAAGTTAATACATTTACTGAGCGAATACTAAGTTTTGCTTCAATCAATTCATCCGCTGAAGCGTGATTGAATTACAAACCGCCCGACAGACTTGACGATAGAAAGATTGAGTTAACGACTTAAATACGCAAAAACCAAACTTGTTACGCGTATAATAACATTATCCTTAAAAGTTGTTGTGGTTTTGTTTGAGTGTGTAGGTACTTGAATCAACTGAAAGCTTTATTAATTTTCGCCGTCGGTATGCCGTTCATTAGTTTCAATTGAATTATTAGAAAAAATATCAATAGCATACAAAAATAATTAAATTTATCTTTAGTAACATATTAAAATTAGAACAAAGATCAAAGTCTCGGGAACAGTCTTAAAATTTGGTCAGTTTTCTAAATCATGGACCCATATTTTCAATCGCTTTTCCAAGAACACTCCGTAGCAGATATGAAAGGCTATGCTTTAATTATTCTAAGAATATAAAAAAAATATCGCGCTTGTTCCTAATTTAAATATGTTGATACGTAAAACTCACGTGTTTTTCTTGTTCAATTGAAATCTTATTAATTATTTTTCAATCCCTAGTCATAGATAGTTCCACGAGAGTAGAGCACAACAGCATGTCATGAAAAGCAAGGCGAATTTGAAATTAAGTATTATGTAGATCTCATATTGCAACTGTAAGATGCAATGTTTTGACGCATATTCATTCATTCACTACATTTTATGCAATTAGTACCTACTTTCTTTAGATGCGTGTATTATTAATTACCTCAGCTCTGGTGAAACTGCCTATAAAATAGATACCTATACTAATGTATTAATTAAACAGTTTAAATTACCACTGCCTCTTTCTAAAGTTATGAGGAAAAAAGAACAGAGCTAACTTTAAGCTGACAGATACTGTTGATTGAAATTGAACTGAGGTACAGAAAGTCAACCCTTAACAAAATAAAGTTGTGAGAATTAAGGCCATGGCCTGTCGTAGTTCAAGTATTGCACAGCTGACAGCGACAGTTACTTTCTCCGCTTGCTTATTGACAGTTGGAAAAGTAACTAGTTAGCAGAAGTCCAACAGTTTAAAAGTTGACGAGTAAAGCGAGGGCGCTGAAACGTTGCCAGAAGGTTTCACTTCTCGTTTCTGTGCCCTCGCAATCGGGAACTATTTTAATATAAGAAAAGATAAGTTGAAAATCCTATAAGTACTTCATGATAAATATGATTG
>JALPQI010013927.1:0-33445 GCA_025490895.1 Thaumatotibia leucotreta
GTAACAAAGAATAGACAGCTCTTAGAAGCGAAGATGAAAATTAATTACACTTAAGCTCGGAAATGGAATTCAAGATCAAAAATGTAAACAATCTATGACAATGACATGACACTATAAAGTCAATGTTAAAGTGACATTCCAGGGGTATAAATTTTTTTATTTTTTAACACCTTTATAAATTAACGTCGCATTTTGAGATGGGTTATTTATTTTATTTTATTTATTTGCACACTTAGAAAGTAGGTACCCTTACTGGTGCTAAGCCTAAGACAATGCTTGATATTTAGGTGTAGATACTCGAAAGTCAAAGTATGTTCGATACACAAGTATCACAATCATTGACGTATTTTTGGACATGACTATAAAAAAACACACGGCTGAGTATCACGGTTCCTGATTACAAAAATAATACCTAGAAAATTTGCTAGAATGATGTCAATCAACATGATCAATGTTTGAAAACCAATGTCGTGTTACTTTAATCTTTAGGATAGTCGGGAAACGAATTCCAGTCTTCACCTATAGTTACAATCGAATCCATTTCTATAAAAAAAAAATTGATTTGTAGGTAAAAATACTAAAATCAGTATTCATGTACTTTGTAATGCTAAATTTTAGGAGTTTTTATGAATTTATAAAAGAGTCATTTGGAGTACTATCTTGTTTTGATTTTTTCAGTACATTGTTATAACTGCGAACCAAATGTTTAAAACTTCTTATCATTGCCAGTAGTATAAATTAAACACCCTACATTTTATTAAAGCCAGAGGAATATATCATTAAAAAAATAATGTATGATATTAAAAAATAGTAAAATATTTAAAAACTATACGTACCGTCAGTGACTGTAAATGCACATTTTTTTAAACTATTTCAATGATTTTAGATTAGGTACCCCACCTCCCGCGATTATTTTTTTGGGGTGGTATCCCATTTGTTTACATTTTTGATCTCCAATTCGATTTCAGATCTTACAGTGAACTTGTTCTTTTTCTGCTGAGTATTTGTTACGCATGGAGGCACAAAATCAATGAGATGATTTAAAATAGCAGTAAATTACAAAGCTACTTATATATCTAATTGCAATTGCCGACGTTTAATAGTACATTGTGCATCAAGGGAGGTGGGAGGAGGGCTTTTAATGACTCGAGTTAGTATTCCGCTTACCAACCGTGATGCATACAATGTTTTTGATCTCACTAGCCGACAAAAAAAATAGTTTTAAGACAAAATATTATTAAATGACGTACTGACATTTACACCTACACCTAGGGAATTTTACTTTTTTATTACTTCCGCTACGCATGCAAGCAATGGCGCGCTTAGACAGCACGTGTGATGAAAAAGAGTATTCATTTCATGAGGTATTATTGCGAAGAAATCTCCTCCCTCGCTATTATAGGCTCGGTCAGTGTAGACGAGCTTCGTCAAAGGTATAAGCACGCATGACCGCATTGCCATGTCTGTTCTAATGAACTGAAGATTTGTACGCGAGGTAGCTCGGTCACCATCTACCTATTAACTTGAAGAACTGAATAATCTATTAAGCATCTGCCATTTTGTCCAGTCTGATGTAATTAGGACTTGCGTTATTGATGTACTTGCCTTGGCGTCTTCAATAGCAGGCGCTCGCCTGGCAGGCCTCAGCAGCAGAAGGAACACTATCCCGAGGGCGCAGACTGCGGTCAGACAGCCAAACACCATGTTACGCGTCTCCTGGTCGATGTGCTGCTTGCCTTGGAACTTTATGAACACGAAGAGGTTGCCGAAGAATAAGCTGAAAAATATTTAAAGATATAGTTTAGATATAAGAACGGAGAATTGAGGAAAAGCCTGGAAGAGAAGGAACTATTTTGAACACACAAAAGGAAGGTTTACCCTTCGTCTGTGTTTGATAAGGATCCGTACAATAGCCATTTAACTCAAATCAATTCATAATTTGAATTCAAGATCCATTGTACTGATCCTTAACAACCACAGACGAAGGGTTAAGGCAGACCTTATCCTTAATCTAATGACATAAGTCTTATCAGAATGTAAAGGACTTGGCAATTGCTGCATCGACAAGAGTTAACTCAATCTTAAATAAAAGAAGAAGATCTATCACAAGGGTCACATAACTCACATAAGCGTAGCCGTGTGACTAGATTGTATAACAAGGCAACTTCAGAGATACGAGTATAAAAGGATCATTTATTTATTAAATTGCACTCATGAACATCATGCAATCATGTGAAACAGGAACCCTGATGAAGTATAAGTATGTTAGTAAGTACTCTCTCTCTGTGTAACTCTCTGTTCAACTAGTAGTTTAAGAAATTTATACTTGTATGTCGAAACTGGGTTTTGTAACACAGGGTTTCCTAGCACAAGACACAGGGTCGTGGATAATTGTAATTTTAAAATTGTTTCAATAAAAAAATTTCATTTTTTTTTCACTCAGACAGATCACTTGTCATCTGTCAGTGAGATCATAGCATCTTTGAGCGGTTTATTAGCAATCGACAGAGTGCTTCTTCATTCTTAAATATCATACCCCTGATTCTAAAACCAAATGCTACTGCCTACTGGTTCGAACGGACGCATTCTCCGGGTTCAATATATTCGAATCACGTTCGCAATCAACTATTCTCAGGGGTATTACTCGCATTAACTGCTGGCATATTCTCCATAGGTACCTACCTTTGCCAGATGTCGCACTTTGCATACTGTCTTTTAAACATATACGCGTTCAGAACTATCTAATATTCTATTAAAATATGTTCGTTGACGGCACTGTTATAATTAACCCTTAATTCGACAATGTCCAAAATACTGGTCATGATCTTTGACCCACTTTTTGTATTTTTGCTCTAACCAGAATTATCAACACTACTGAGTGCCAAGGAGGCTTGAACACTCGACCATCCCTTACTTTTTAAGGGTTAATTAATGGACTCATAGTTCCGTTTAAGGCATTGGGTGAAGGGCAACAAAACGCATTTATGCGTGAATGGCAGTAAATGCGTCAAAGTGGTAGAAGATTCCGGAACGTACCTGCACTGCAGCATAGCCCAAAACACTCCTGAGTTGCGGGAGATAGTCTCGGCATCGCTGTTAACCGTGAGGTAGTTGCCCTGCCCCGTCCATATGCAAGCTGCGCCCGCGCCGATCAGCACACTCGCGACGTACAGAAGTGCGGTGCGGGGAAATAGGAACGTCACTATGAAGAACCTGGAATGGAAAGTGATTTTTTAAATGATATATTTACGCACAAAAATCTATGGGCATTTGGTAAACCCTTTCGATGCCATGTCAAATGCTAAAGCTCTTACTTAGAAACCTCATCATCGATGTAGGTATCAAAACTGCATTTGAATTTTACGGACGTATGTATGTGTAGGTCTATATTGCTCTGTGAGCTGTGACTTATTAATCAGCGATTGGTGTTGGCGCCCAAAAATCGAGCGATCCTGGAAAAATTAAAAATAGCACGTTTTTTGTTCTCTTACGTTAATCTGCTCGTTTAACTGAACTATGCGATGTAGTAGGAATTGCGTAACGAAATTATAGGTCAAAAGTATTTTTCGCTATAATAAAATCCTGTTATAAATAAATATGTAGGTGTCTATAGATACCACAACCTTGGCAAATACGTATCGTGCATATTACAATATTTTTTACATTCAAGAAGATCAAATCTCAATAAAATAAAGGTCATCACCTTTGCTTATCCCCGTCATCGTCCTGCCTGTCACTTAGAATAAATATCTACCAGTTTCAAATATTTAATTTTGTAGATTAGAAAATGTAATTCTGTAGATTCATTTTGCCGTGTGGTGATGGCAGTAAGAATACATTTGTCACCACCCCAACTCCTCCTGCGGGTGTCGTAAGATTCGACTAAGGGATTGAAGTGTCACTGACCATTCTTTGATAAAAGATTGATGATGAGCAGCAGCGTCATCATACACATAGTGGACACATACTGCGATTGCCAATCCGCTTGCCCAGCGTGGCGATTATGGGCATTTACCTCCTAATACGCATCGCTAATAGGAGAGGCCTAGTCAAGCAGTGGACTAACATAGGCTGATGATGTAGATTCAATTTTGTTTATATTTGAAACGGTCAGAAATACAGGTGTACACGTGTACCCTAGGTACACACTTCCACCATTACCAATGTAAAAAAACGTAGGACAATCTTACACAAATCTACCTAGTCCCAGTGATAAGCATAATGACTAGATACATACTTACTGAGACTAGGTTAATTTGTGTAAGATTGTCCCATGGTAAGGAAAAGAAAAAATATATAATATCCGATGGTTTTCAGTCTCTGAATAACATAAATAATGGGGTGTCCCAGAAGTAAAGAGACAAGATTCGAATGAAAATATTTAATAAAAAAAATCTTACAAAGCACTACTATTTACGTTTAGTTAAATTCAGAATTTCATTTTATTTGCTATTTTATATTATATTTGCTTGTGCAAAGCCTCTGTAGCCAATTTATCTTAGGTTGATTGCTACTCGTCTGATTACAGCTTTTCGAGACCTAGCTGCCACAATTTTAGCCAGTTTAGTCCATCTATGCTTAAATCCAGTCAACGATTTAGGTTTTTCTGTTTGTTTTCTATATTATCGTTTACATAAAGGTCAATAAGCTTCAATACCAGGAGCTTGGGGAACATTTGGGGCGTTGTTATGTTTTTGTATAAAATTTATACCTGCTGCCTCTAGATGTTGAGTGACTTCCGAGACGTAGTGGCATGACGCCATATCCGGCCCGAATATAATTTCTTCCCTCGGGTAATGCTTATCTATGAACGAAATTGATCGCATTATCATACATTCTCTCAAATAAATACGTGCGTTCATAGAGCCTGTGCAAATATATGGTTAAGACGTATTGCCATTTTGGTCTATGGCTTGCCAAACGAGATATTTATTGAAAAATTTTACCTTTGTTACAATTTTTTGCGAGTAATCTACGGAGACTCGTCGAGTCGCATGGTAGTATTGCTTCCCAGGAATATCCGTTGGGTCCACGGTCACGTAAGTCTCATCATCAATTATGAGAACTTTTTTCAGTGTTTTTTCATACACTCTTCGACATCCTCTTTTTGCTCGCACTTCCTGGTTCTTAAAGTACTAAGGAGCTGACAGTTTTGCAAATGCTTTAAGCCTTAGGTCGCATGTTTTAATACAAGCTATACTTGACTTCGATATTTTCGATTTATCCGTAGCAGCTCTAACAGACATCGAAGGATTCCGTTCATACACTTTTTTTACTTTATTTATGTTCATAGCTACGGAAATAGTACATTTTTCCCGGAATCTTCTTGAAAATATATTCATGGGATTCTTCAAAACGCTTTGTAATTCGATACAAAGTAGTTCTCCTTACTCTCTCTGAAGAAAAATTACATATCGTGTCCGTTTTTCCATGACATTCATAATTCTGAACAACTCTTTAGCAAATACTTCGTGATCAGCTCTTTTCATTATTAAACTTTCAATAATACAATCGTATTTCCCGCTAAATTTTACAGATATGAGGCATACGGTGGCGATACCAGTTATTTTTCTTAAGAAAATAAAAATATTTTCAAATAGTTCGAAATTTGAAATTTGTCTCTTTACTTCTGGGACAGCCTTTATGTATATGCTGACCATTAGGCTATGGACAATGGACGATTCCAGTCGTTAATAAAGATATCAATAACCCAATCAGATTGTGGTTCCTACTCTTTACTAGAGATTCATAAAGAGCAAAGTCAAACTATTCTTTATTCAAGTAAGCTTATTAATAGGCATTTTCGGATCGTCTGACACAATATCAAGAGAGAAAAAAAATCTACTACCGGTTCTAACCCTACACCACTGCCCTGAGAAGAACCAGTAGGAAACTTAGGTGGACTTGTTTTTTCAAAACAGTATAATAAATAATACTATATTTTATTAAATTAACATGTATTAAAGAATATACTACATAAAAAAAAACTTTTATAGACATTTTTATAAAAAACCTAACTTAAAAAGAGAGATAAATAAAGGATAATAATAATTTAAGAATACGAGTATGGGTAGGTTCTAATACTGCATAAAAGTAAATTTGTACAACCTGTCGGCGATTCCCTGAAGGCATTTGGGACGGAGCCAACAAACAAAACCAACGGTCGATTAACTTTGCTTCATTAGCATATCATACAAAACCTACCTTCTTGTAAAACATACCTACAGTGAAGCTCAAATTCAATATTTTACCTTATGTTTAAGGATATATTAATTCTTGTACAAAAAACATCTGAAAAATGCCGCACAACCTACATTTCAAAACGCATAATAAACACGGTCTATGAGGAAAATTGCCTCACTAGATTAGATTGAAGTTTAGCTTGTGGTTAGAGTGTTACGTAATTATCTACGTTATGTTTTGCAACATTTTACATATCTAGGCACTAATTAATTGTAAGTTATGAGTACCTACTGTTGGCTGCAACAGTTAAGTACCTACCTACTGTTGGATGTCGGCTGCAAGAGTCCGTACTCAGTTTATGAATTAATTCATTAAACAATACACACTTTTGCAGCAAGCCGTACTACCAAAACATCATTAATATCATTATATTCATTATCTTCTTGCAACAGATTTAGGTGGAATGCAGTTACTGTAGCTGAATTGTATTCAGCTACAGTAACTTTGTTTGACTGTACACAAAGAGAGTTTGTAAACTTAAACTTTCAACATAAACAACTGTTACTTACTATTGAATGAAACCATCTAAGCATTTTAACACGCACCGGGCATTCTGCATTCCAAATATTGTTGAGAATACATTAGGTGACGTTTCATCAGCATCACACATAGATGAAATAGGTAGGTACTTAAATAAGCAATTACTTACATGAGAGTGCCTGGGCGACAGGGTCACTCGATAAATAGAAAACACCCATTTTTAATGTTTTTTTAATTTAAGACCAAGCTAGGTAGAAATTTTGCCTCAGATAAACGTTACAGCCATTTCCGAGATTGCCGAAGAAATAAATATCACAATAGATCGATACCTACTACGATGACCAAACAGTTTTATAACCTACATTTACAAGAATTTGTTTTTCATCACACTTGCTGTTTAAGCGCGCCATTGTTTGCGCGCGCAGCGGGAGTAATAGAAAAGTGAAATTCCCTAGGGAGTAATAGAAATGTCAGTACGTCATTTAATAATGTTATTTCTTAAAACTTATTTTTTTGTTGGCAAGTGTGATGAAAAACATTGTATGCATCACGGTCGGTAAGCGGAATACTAACTCGAGTCACAAAACACTAACACTCTCGTTAGTAATTCCGTACTTACCTCCCTTGATGCACAATGTACTATTACAAAGGTGTACATTTGTGGTTTACCTCCTCCAAATCTAAAACATGGTTTAGTAGTAGGGCCTAAGGCACGAGGGATGAGTAAACTTTGCTCCCCAGTGAGATAGATACAGCTTTTTCATTTAACCATTACAAATTCAATTGAAAAACATTTTTTATTTATTTAATCCACCTCTTGTTCCGTTTATTATTAATTAATATAAATAACATTAAGATGATCCTTAGTGTAAACTAAAAGTGGAGGCAACTTTCCAACAGGTTAAACTGTTCCCTTGTTGGGCAGAAGTTAAATCCACTTTATTTTCCTTGATCAAATTGACCCTCACAATTTACAATTATCTCACAATGGCCATGTTTTATAGCTGGGACACGGTGCTAACTGGTTTGTGAGATTGTTACTTTTGTCAACTGGTTAATTGAATACCTAATAAATAAATACATCAGTGTTATAATGACCGGTAGCGACTATAAAAGGTGCAAGGAAATATGTGGCCTTGTTTTTAGAGAGTGAAGGTTCGGCGCAGAACTAGAACTGCTAGCGGAATACTTATAGGTATTGATGTCATACATGTAGTTTTAAAATTGTATCTAGATCTAGATACTCCGATAATTATACAAATAATAGTGACTGCTCTAAATATTGAAATGTGATATCATGATACATGTAATTAATCACATTATTGAGAGCGTACGTATTCGTATTGCAGCTTGCTGTAGTTCCTCAACTTACCTACTTAAATTACATAGATGCCTAAATGAGACCTTCGAAACGATTACATGTCGAGTAAGCGTTACGTAGGTACCTATTTTACGATCTAGTGCATCGTGTATAATAGGAAATTAATTTAAACACCACCAATATCTTTTATCAGACACTGGCAAAATGGTTGACAGGGGGCCAATTTATTTATTTATTTTATTCTATTGAAACATAAGTTTACATGACATTGCAGTTAAAAACCAATGCGTCATGCAACCAAAATCAACAAATTTGAAAAAACAAAGCACATTATGTATATAAAACAAAAGAAATCTTCAAAATTCAATAGATGGCAGCACCAGCTCTCTCTAGCTATTCTAGAAAACTGTAAAGTATTCTAATAGGAGGTGCAGGCATGTATTGCTTGCCCTTAGAGAATGGTCAAAGGCGCCTAGCCTTGTAAGGGATTGCATATACCCGAGAAATTTGACCGGTGGTTGCTAAGACCGAGTGGCCGAGGGGTACAGGCATCAGCCGCGAAAGCTGAGTACGTGGGTTCGATCGTTTAATGGTCGTTTTTCTTTGGTATATGACATCTAATATTTATAATGTATATAGTATTAAGTAGTGTGACTACTGGAGAAGAATGAAAAGTACAAATCAAAATATTTAGTTAATAAATAATTTGATTTGTGTTTTCGCAATACATTCAAAAGAAATCTATTAAAAAAAGAAATAAAAGTTAGCTAGATTTGACTCAATAAGTGACAGAATAGGACGTCGACGTCATCGCTTCAATCAAACTACCAAATCACTTTTTAAATTATATTGGGCAGGTAGCGAGTTCTCAGCACTCACTGTATCCATAGTTTTTAAAGAAATCGTAAACGAAATCAAAATTGGGCCCCTTGATAATGGGAATAAAACTTAAGCTGATTTTGAATGTCGTAAGCGAGTGTTAAATCCGATATCAGTTTATTCTATACGCTGTGATTGCTTTAACAATGAGTGCTATCGTTAATCGCTTTCGCAACGAGGACATCAGGACAGTGGCCGAGATCGGGTTAATTGTGTTGTCCGACCACTTCTACGTTAATCAAGCCCTAGTTAGTGTTGTAGTACAATGTTCTAAGTACCTATATAGGTATATAATGAAATCATTCGGTAAATCTGTTCGGCAACTGAACACGCAAGAACGGGTAGACCCTTGGGTAGACCGATTTTTCTACTAGGTACTCATTTCCTGAAATGTGCCTAAGAGTGTACGTACAGTCAAGTGCAAAAATAAGTATCGAAAGAATTCGTTCATAAATATGTTACGACGTTCTTATTACACAGAATTAGAGTGCACTGGGACATATTTTTGAACGTTTTTGTATACCCCTTATTTTGTCTTCGACTGTACCTAAGGTTTTTATAAATAATAAACAAATAAATAAACGTTTATTTCAAGCTCGTGGCTCATTTGTTTATGAAGAGAAGTCACTGTTCAATATTTCACCACCCCAACTCTTCCCGTGGGTGTCGTTAGAGTCGAATAAGGGATTGAAATACCACTGGCCATTCTTTCATAGAAGATTGATGATGAACAGCAGAGTCATCATAGCGGGCACATTACTGCTATCACCAATCCGCTTTCCCAGCATGGCGGTTATGGGCATTACCTTCTAATGCCGGTATACACATATGTAATAGGAGAGGCCTCGTCCAGCAGAGGACTGCGATAGGCAGATGATGTATGTATGGGTGTTACGCTTTCACACCACCTATACGGATATTCATGAAATATTGAAATAAAGTTTGTGTAAAAGATGGTTTATGTCCCGGAAAATTACAGTTTCCCGGAATACGCAGACGAAGTAGTAACAGATAATGTTTAACGTACAAGATGCACAGTTGAACAACTAACAAGCTCTCTGGCTAATCGACATAAGGAATGTTCTCACTCTGTTACATCAATTATCGCTTTTACACATGTCGGTAACAGTTATTGTCATAGCAAGAAAGTGAAAAGTCTTTATTGTGTTATAGCATGCGGTAAATGTCCATACTCATGTATGTTGGTTGATTCGATGTGTCTAAATTCACTGTTAGGGTGCATTCAGACCAAACGAGCATTCGCTATTCTAATCCCCTACTCTACGAAATTCGATCGTTACACAAAACGTGATTCGTTGATTTCGTACAGTGGGGATAAAATAGCGAATGCTCGGTTGGTCTGAATGCACCTTTACGTGTCTGCAAACAATGGTGATGCTTGATTAATTAATATCAGTAATCTTACGTATTACCTACTAGCCTACTACCTTAACTATTTGTTCTGTGATTGGCTAAGTGGTAACGAAATCAATAACTGCTGATAAAATAGTTATATGTCAAACCTACTGACACTAATTACTCTTGTTAGATACACAATGATCCTATTAAAAAAAGTTTTAAGACCTTGCCACATATTTGCAAAAGAAAACGTGGACATTTAACTACGTCATCAATGATGAATATGTTGATTTTTATTATAATATGTTATCGTTTAAACAAGTACTAAAATACTAATGAAATGCGTTGTAATACTTAGGTACTATCAGCTAAACATTTGCAAGCGCGTCGATGAATTTTTACAGTTATTTAAGTCACTCTTCAGAGACAAAGGACTGTAACTAGAGGTTAAGCAAATTTCAAGACCTTCAGGCATTTAGTTATAAAACACTTGTATCGCCGAAGACTCACACACAGCCGAGGTTCTAAAATTTCTAAATGATCCTCTTGGGTAAAAGAAGGTATTGATAAAGCCCAACCGGACTAAATCCAATAAAATCCCAAATCGGGAAATAAAAGTGTTTCGCTTAAAATATCATTATTGGCACTTGGGTATAAATATCAACGAAAAGGTAAATAAGATTCTCATCGCGTATTGAACACGAGTAATTATTTGCAATACCTAAATGTAGATAAATACTTGGTCGCTTAATACCTTGAAAGAAGTCAATAAACCGGCCTTGATTAATCATGTCTGTGCGTAATTATGATTTTATTTTAAAGACATTACTTTTAATCAAACCTACATTGGTGTCCGAATTTATGAGCTTATATTATTTTCTAAAGAATGGGAAAGCGGTGATGATTTGATTCGGTGTTTTCTCCTGTAGGTAGGTATACCTTACTACATTGATTCCATTCCATACATATGTACAATTTTACATGGAGTTATACGCGGATAATTGATTTAATGACTAGGTAGGTAGTTACCTAAGTAACGTAACCTCTTGTTTGAGTGAGTGGGCTGAATCGGAGATTAATTGTCTTACGTCTTGGGTTATACTATGCGTTATGAGCTTACGAGTAGGTAGATACCTAGGTAAAAAGCATCACTGGAAGCTGCGGGCCGCTAAGACTTCCATAGGTACTTGTATCGTAAATTTAATATAATATCTGGAAATAGTGAAGACAATTTGATTGGATAAACAATTATTCACCTTTATTATAAATGTATGTATACAACGTATATTGTATGTATAGGGTCATGCAATTTTAATTTAATTTGCCATTCGTAAGTTAATCTAGTTTCGATTATGTCTCCTGCATGTATCCAATTTTTTACTTTCAACAATTTAAACAAATCTGGTTTTTACTATGTTCACGTGAATCACTAAATATCGTCAGCATTATGTAAGTAAACAAAAAATTTTGGTAGATAAGTTCATAAGAAAGTAAATTTTTTAATACTTTTTTTTTCTTTCTTGAATAATATTAATTCAAATAGGTAATCTGTTTAGCATGCAAACAACGCGCGTGAAAATAACGGCTCGTCTCATCTAAATCGGCCACATTCCATCGCTACTGCAATAAAGACTTCAGAAAGTGACAAAAGTAGGTATATCCGTTCTACCTGATGTAAATCTGTTAATTCATTACACTCTCATCATCATCATCAGCCTATGATAGTCCACTGCTGGACGTAGGCCTCTCCTATTAACTATGCGTATAGACGCATTAGGAGGTAAATGCCCGTAATCGCCACGCTGGGCAAGCGGATTGGCGATCGCAGTAATGTGTCCAATCTGCTGCCCATCATCAATCTTTTATCGAATAATGGTCAGTGACACTTCAATCCCTTAGTCGACTCTTACGACACCCGCAGGAGGAGTTGGGGTGGTGACAAATGTATTCTTACTGCCGTCACCACACGGCCATTACACTCTATTCCTAAATAAACGCCTGTGATTAGTATAATAATTCCAATGTCATTGATTAGTATAATAATTCCAAGTTTCTTGGTAACTTGAAACTGTTATAGAATTACAGTTACTAATTTAGTTAGTAATAAAATCCTTTCAGTTTTCTCCTGTATGTCGCAAATAAATGTAGATGGGTGTAAAATTGACACTTTCGACATTTTGTTTATTTAGTAGCTTAGTACGAAATCAGTTAGCATTTTGTTTGTCAAGTGTTTGAGTTTTTATTCTTGATATTAATAAAATACTTGAAAAGGTGTAAAAATAAAACATAATTATGTAGACCCCGGTATCGGAGGTGCAAAATGGTAGCTGTCAAGTTCTTAGGGATGGGGTAAAAATATTTGTGATGTCGATAATTAAAGTTACATATCGATAATTTTTCTTTACCATAATAATAAGCTAAGACTTTAATTAAACGCACCTTTTTACGATATAAACTAGGACTATATAATTACAAAATCAACAAAATATTTATTTAATGTTACGTAACATCGCCATACTTTTTATTGAGGCAATTGTCGATGAACCTTCTGAAGTTTGGGTTTTCGAATTTGGTCCAAAGTATGTTACAACTGACGAAAAACTTAAGCAGATCTCGGTTACAGTTTAATTGGTTTTAATTTTTTTTCTTTTTTTATGAGTGTTTTCATACAAGATTGAGTTGCAGTGCAAGAAATGCAATCCTTTGTTAAATAATCAATATTAGTAGAACATACGTTGTTGATTTTCTCTTGGCAATTTGACTCCATGTGCTTTTTTATATTCCAACATCTGGAAATGATGTGTATTCTGCAAATTGTATATTAAATGTTTTTCATTCGTTTTTGAAGTTCAGGGTGTTCAGCAAGAAGTGACTCCACTTTCTATTGTATAAAATATTTTAGGCGAATAGACTCGTAAACACGGCTAAATAATCGAATACATCGTTGTAAGATGACTTCGACTATCTATTGACATAAATAATTTATTATAAGTATTTAATATCTCAAAAGTTTTTATTCAATGTTGTGCAACTCGAAACATAATAAATGTAATAGCAACCAGAGATTTATATTGTAATAGTAATTATTTATATATTAAATGTTAATTATTATCATAGATCCCAAAAAAAAGGGATACAAATAAATGGTCCTTGTACATAAAAAAAATAATTGTTCAAAAAATCGAGTATTAAATGTTAATTATTAGCTTAGATCCCGAAAAAAGGTATACAAATAAATGGTCCTTGTATGACAGTCAATGGATGAATTCATTCATTAATTGTCCATGCAATTCTGAACGCCACTGTACATAAAAAAAATAATTGTACAAAAAATCGAGTATCGATATCGACATCACAAAATGTGTTTACCTATCCCTAAGTAAGAACTTGACAGCTATCATTTTGCACCTCCGATACCGGGGTCTAAATTATGTCACTGCATTGATGATACATTTACCTTTAGTGAGAATCCATTTAATTGGCATATTATGCTTCATATAAAATATTACTATGAACCGATAACCTTATGTTATCACGAGGAAATAAAGACGAGTTCAGGCAATAATTTGCGCGTACATCAGAAATAAA
Organism: Thaumatotibia leucotreta; assembly: GCA_025490895.1. Classification (NCBI taxonomy): domain Eukaryota; kingdom Metazoa; phylum Arthropoda; class Insecta; order Lepidoptera; family Tortricidae; genus Thaumatotibia; species Thaumatotibia leucotreta. The sequence continues at coordinate 13,871 of JALPQI010013927.1, forward strand.
AATTAACAATAACAATCACCAAATTTAAAATAACTGGCCAAGAGCATGCCGGACCATGCTCAGCGTAGGGTTCCGTAGTTATTCAAAAAACCGGCCGAGAGCATGTCGGGCCATGCTCAGTGTAGGGTTCCGTAGTTATTCAAAAACGGCTGGACCGATTATGTACGAAATAGTTTTATTTTAAAGTATTCTGTAAGCCCACTTTCATGTTTTTTTTTCATATTTTTTGGACCTACGGATCAAAAGTTAGAGGGTGGACACAATTTTTTTTTCTTCTGGAACGATTATTTCCGAAAATATGGACTTAAGAAAAAAACTTTCTTTTAAGACCCTTATTCTTTTTAAGAGACCTATTCAATTATACCCCACATATAATATCACAGCAAATAAAAAAAATCATCCCCACTTCACCAGTTGGGGAGGTACCCGATAACATTTTTTTCTATTTTTTATTGCACCACTTTGTTGGCATGATTAATATGTATACCTGTACCAAATTGCACATATCTAGTATTAACTGCCACTGAGCTATGCTGCGGACAGACGGACAGACGAACATGGCGAAACTATAAGGTTCCGTTTTTGCCATTTTGGCTACGGAACCCTAAAAAACCGAGTTCAACCGATTTCTCGAAGATTTTATCATCAGACCACGTCTTGTTGCGAATTGATTTGGTTTGGATACATACCCGTTAAAAAAGGTTTGGAAATCGGTTCACGATTCTCGGAGATATCGAGATTATAGAGTGACATCAATGTCCATTTGGGGATGATTTTTTGAAGTCGGATAAAAATATTATGGTACGACCTGTTAACTGAGTTGATAGACATGTGGCTTCCGAACTGGAGATCATGGAAACGAAGTGTACAAACTCTAAGTTTGAATTTTAGTGACGTTTACTCTTCTAGTAACCCTGAAGAAGCTTACAATACGTTCTTTGACTCATTTGAGCTATTTTACAATCTGTGTTTCCCCTTCCGTCGAATAAAAATATCAGCCATTAAAAAACCAAAGTGGATCTCGAAAGGCATAAAAAACTGCTGCAAGCGGAAAAGAAATCTACTTTGGAAATGCAGATTTTCTCGGGAAGACGGAGATAAAGAGTACTATAAAAAATATTCTAAAACGTTGAAAAAAATCATATCTTTGACCCAAAAATCGCAAAATAATTATTTCATTAATAGTGCAACCAACAAAACCAAGGCAACCTGGAAAATAATAAATAATAGCAAGTTAAACCAGCCAAGACAACAAAGGCCATAGTCGGATTTTCATAGTAAGTCAGCCTTTAAATCAACTAGACTCTAGTATTTTTTTGTGAGTACCTCTTATGGTGAAGAATATTTCTGCTGAGTATCAACGTCCTATCGGTGACAGTTTTTGACTTATGATTTTTTTTAGTTTTTTCTTTAATGTGTTGTATCTCAGGATGTATAAAAGCGAATTGCTTCAAATTTTGAAATAATGTTCTTTATTTAGATATGCATCGAATTTAAAAAAAATGAATATCGATTGTCGTATAAAAAAAAGAAAAAAATCATGATGCAAGCTGTTTATTTCATAAGTTGTCATTAGCATTTACTCTTAAATAAGATAACCTGATAAGAAAACTCAAATATAAATGAAGAGTTTGTATACTACATTGAAAAACACCGATTGAATGCAGAACTTGACCACACATATTGCCGATTTTTGGTTAAGAAGTACCGCTTGGAAAATTTTGATACTTAGGCAACTAGTAGGCCAATGTATGGTCTATAATTAGAAAAAGAAAATAGAGGTGTCACTACTTCATAGGGACACAAAAAAAATATGAAAAATTTTTTGGTCTTTTTTTTTCTTTTTTTTATACGACAATCGATATTCATTTTTTTAAATTCGATGCATATCTAAATAAAGAACATTATTTCAAAATTTGAAGCAATTCGCTTTTATACATCCTGAGATACAACACATTAAAGAAAAAACTAAAAAAAATCATAAGTCAAAAACTGTCACCGATAGGACGTTGATACTCAGTAGAAATATTCTTCACCATAAGAGGTACTCACAAAAAAATACTAGAGTCTGGTTGATTTAAAGGCTGACTTACTATGAAAATCCGACTATGGCCTTTCACATATACAGACGAATAATAGGGTTGTGAAGAATCCAAAACATATTGCACAAGAATTCAATAATTTATTCATTGACCAAATTCAACCAATTCATTCTAATTCTAAAAATAGTTTGACATTTAATTCACTTAATTCTTTATTTATGAAGCCAACTAGTCCTGATGACATCCAAAATATAATAATTTCTCTTAAGAACACTAACAGCACTGGTTATGACGGCATTAGTACCAATATAATAAAAAAAGTTTCTCGTATAATCTCTCCTGTTCTTAGTCATATATTTAACCTGTGTATTACTTACGGCAAGTTTCCTGACAAACTAAAAATGACTACGGTCAAACCTCTTCATAAGAAAGACCGAAGGGATAACATGAACAACTACCGACCAATAGCGCTCATTCCTATATTCTCCAAAATTTTTGAAAAATATATTTGTAATAGGGTTTCCAATTATTTCGAACAGAATAACTTATTTGCTAAGGAACAAAAAGGCTTTCGAAAACATATGTCCATTAACATGGCTATTTTCGATTTAATTCATAATGCTCTAAAAAATATGGACAAAAGAATTCCAGTGTCAGCATTGTATATGGATATGTCAAAAGCTTTTGACTATGTTGACCACCATCTACTTTTAGAAAAACTTCAACGCTACGGGTTACGTGGAAACGTACATGCCTTAATAGAGTCATATTTAAGCAGTAGAAAGCAAAAAACTCAAATAACTGAGTTAATCATAAGACAAAAGTAGAGACAACGTATTCATCGGAATTAAGAGAAGTGCACTATGGGGTACCGCAGGGGAGCGCTTTAGGTCCTCTGTTGTTTCTCATCTACATTAATGACATGCCTAAAGTCATTAACCACCCAATGGTTCTCTTTGCCGATGACAGTACTATAATCTTTTCCGGGACTAACTTGGACTCCTATGAGGCTGAAATAAATGGGACATTATGTTTAATTATAGACTGGCTAACAAAAAACAACTTAAAAATTAACTTGGACAAAACTAAACTAATGACATTTAAACAAAGGACAAATACACCTAAACTTAACATAGCTTATAAAGGATATCAAATTTATGAAACTGACATAACCAAATTCTTAGGATTAAATGTAGATGATAAGCTGACATGGACACATCAAATTGACTCTGTATGTAAAAAATTAAATCAATTCTCTTATTCACTATATAATTTAAAGAAAAAAGTTGACTTGCCTGCAGTAATAACCGCATACCATGCTTCTGTAACGTCTACATTAAGGTACGGTATAATATTTTAGGGCAATTCGACTGAATGGAAACGAGCATTTATAGCTCAGAAAAAATGTGTTAGGACAATATATGGTATTAATTACTCTGATTCCTGTAAATTCTATTTTCAAAATTCAAAGATTCTTACACTCCCCTGTTTGTATATATTTGAAATGTGTGTATTTGCTAAGTGTAACACCAACCTATTTTTAATTTTTAAATTAAACGTCTACGTGGGAAAATTCTACACCCTATTCTACCCTACCCAAGACAACACTCTTTCAAAAAAACATAGTCGGCATGGCTCCTAAAATTTATAATAAGCTTCCAGATAATTTAACATCCAAAGACCTTCATAAATTCAAAATGAGCCTAAAACAACTTTTGGTTCAAAATAGCTACTATAGTATTAAGGAATTTCTAGATGATAAGGACTTGTAAATATGTAGATAATAATGAATGTTGACATGCATGCTCACAATATTTGTATGCCATTAGGCACCACATAGTGGAACTGACTGACTTTTGTAACATCTTTTTTACCTATAGTGGACAAATAAATTGATTTGATTTGATTTGATTTAAAAACCATTTAAATAATAAAGTATAACTATTCTATTACACCGGATGACACTGGGTGCACTGGGGCATATATATTTCGATTCATCTGTTTTATAATAGTTTTGACTACTTATTATTTTACAAATAATTAGTCTAGATTTATTGTACATATGTAATAGTGTAAATAAGGGCACAATACGAGTATTGCGAATAATTATGTATCCACACCACAAGTCCACATACAGCTACATTACATAACATACCTATGTTAGTCTAAGAATTGATTAAGGTTATCCAGTTCATCATTTAAGTTTCAAGTAGGTCAGACTTATTTACATAATACATAGCAGTAGGTACCTACTCGTAATTAACATTTGTATTTGGTTTTACGACTGAGTTAGGTACACTTTTGGCCAGGCTCGGATCCAGGGATCAGGACACTGCATACCTAAGTACTGTTTTTTATCGATTGAAAAAATTCATATCGTTGAGATGAATTTGTTGGGAAAAGAACAAATTGAGGCTATTATGCTCGACAAAGTGTACAGAACCTATGAGGCTTTCTGGTAGAAAAGGTATGTACAACCATTCGCTGGTTTGCAAACCAGCAAAAAACAAGCAACAATCGTATAATAATCAGCATAGTGATGCGATGCGCAATAGTTTTAGGCCACGCAGCCAACTAGTTAGACAAGGCGAATTAGATAGCCTGGTTGATCATGAGCACGCCGAAGAGCCATAGCGCAGCACGGGCCTGTGTACATGATTGCACACGGCCAGCGTGGCGTAGATGCCGGCCGCATGCAGGCCACAGGTACGAGATATACTCACATCACAGGTAAGTGAGCGCCCCAATGAGCATGGCGCCGCGCGGGCCCGTGAGCGTGATGGCGGACGGAGCCAGCCAGTTACACACGGCCAGCGTGGCGTAGATGCCGGCCGCATGCAGGCCACAGATACGAGATATACTCACAGGTACGTGAGCGCCCCAATGAGCATGGCGCCGCGCGGGCCCGTGAGCGTGATGGCGGACGGAGCCAGCCAGTTATACACGGCCAGCGTGGCGTAGATGCCGGCCGCATGCAGGCCACAGATAGATATACTCACAGGTACGTGAGCGCCCCAATAAGCATGGCGCCGCGCGGGCCCGTGAGCGTGATGGCGGACGGAGCCAGCCAGTTATACACGGCCAGCGTGGCGTAGATGCCGGCCGCATGCAGGCCACAGATAGATATACTCACAGGTACGTGAGCGCCCCAATAAGCATGGCGCCGCGCGGGCCCGTGAGCGTGATGGCGGACGGAGCCAGCCAGTTACACACGGCCAGCGTGGCGTAGATGCCGGCCGCATGCAGGCCACAGGTACGAGATATACTCACAGGTACGTGAGCGCCCCAATGAGCATGGCGCCGCGCGGGCCCGTGAGCGTGATGGCGGACGGAGCCAGCCAGTTACACACGGCCAGCGTGGCGTAGATGATGGCCAGGGAAGTGTAGCCGTCGCCGGTGAACGACTTGTCATCTTGGGCGATGCTGTCGAGAATAGTTTTCTGGCGACAAAAGAAAAATATAGTTTTTTTTAAAGTTCTTATATACTCGTGTGTACCTAGGTACCTACGGATCTATATTAATAAGTAGGTACTAACAAATAAATGTAGTATTTAATAGATATTTTGTACCTACACCTATTATGTATGTATAGTACCTAGTGGTAGTTTTGTATTTTGTATAGGTTTGTAACAGTAAATAAATAAGCAGTGTGTTTAAGTTGAAAGAAATAAATAAGGAATTATGAATATTGGCAAATTTTAGTTTCTACAAAAATCTAAGATTCGCATAAATAAATTCCCATAATATTTACAACCTTGATATGCATATAAGTATGTAAATATATGTATTATAAATGTCAAGGCGGTCCATACCTACTCCTTTTAATCTAGGTCTAATAATATAAAGTAGGTATACATACATAGGTATTGCACTGCAAATAAAACATTGAAAAAAAAACAGAAATTGACGGTATGGTTTCACAGCCATAAAGAAGGACAGACTTGACTATAGACTCAAACGACAAAAGTTTCATGCGTCGAGTTAGGAAGTGTTAGAACATTTGATTTCCAAACCGCTACTACAGGTAATATAATTATGTAGTCAGATGGTGAATATGTCAGTTGTTTTCTTTTTCAAGCCAAGAACAGAAATTATTATTATTTGTATCTCCTTGAGGATCACGGGCTTACAAATCCCGGTTTTTTGATAGGCTTGCGCGGGGATACAGATCCAACATGTAGAGGCCCTTTGGAGACATTTGCTGTGTTGTACACCTGCTGCAACCCATTCACGGGCACAAATACATATCCGTAAACCGGTCCCAGCAGGCGTATAGAGACTATTGAGAAGGAATGGAAAAGACTAATGGGCTATGGTGATGGAGGATGGATGGATCAGAAATGGAGCTATAGAAAAGTGGTCCGGACACCTGCCATAACAATGATTTCTCTTTGCTATCGAGGCAGGCGATGACTCGCCGCCGACTAGATGGGCCCCCGTAAATGCCGTCACAAGAGACAGCCAGGGGCAACACCGGTGTAGGCGGCTCAGGAGTGTAGAGAGGTGTACACCGCTTTCTGCACAGTGGCTTGACGGCCGCTGCACCAACTCGCGACTTACGCAAATTTCCACTTCCACCCCTGGAGCATATAGCTCTGACGACCCCTCTCTGGACGGCCAGTTAAGGCAAGCCAGAGCTTATTATTATTATTATTGTTATCAGGCAGGCAGTTGAAACAACTGATAGGTGCCTGTATCCAGTTTATCTTCACTTAATAAAGAGTATTCTTTTGGCTAGTTAGGTGTTTGTCTAGTCTATTCTTAAATTGATTGACATTCGCTGCTGAGATTACGTCTTCTGGTAATTTGTTCCACATTTTGACCACTCGGTTGCTGAGAAAGTGTTTGCGAGGGTTGTTCTTGTGCAGATCAATTGACAGTTTGAATTCATGGCCTCGAGTTTGGGAGTTTGGAATTGATCGTGATCATCCGAATATTCCCAATAGAATGGTGCATGTATGTGATGTAGGTATGTATGTTAAGCATGTAGTTGCAGGTAATATGTCTCCGTAACACTTTAGGTACATGATGGCATCCAAACGGTTTTTAATTTTTGTAGACTATTTATAAACAAGTATTTTTATGAAAAGAAAACACCGTTTGAAGACTAAATATATTTCTAAGCTCTTAGTCTATGGTTCTTTCTTCAAATTACGGTTACGAAGACCATGCAGTATGTTACCGGCAATTGCCTTTACATAATTATTCTTGATCTCCGAACCTACACGATGGTAACAGTTTAATTCTTCAGTCTTGTGGTAAAGAGCCACAACTCAGAAAGAGTTTATAATTATTTATTATATGCGTGTGCATAACGCAAGTCTGTCCTTGTATCATAATTTATTATTTTGAGTAGGAGTTACAATCGGCTAAAACAATAAAATTCCCAAGTTGCACCAATAAGTATAACGCCTACTCAATATGCAACTTTGTACATCAAGTTCTCTACAGAGGCCCCTTAAAAGAAATGTTGCATCAGAATCGCCAAAATCAATGTCAATCGTCGCAGTAGGTATAATAAAATAAATATAACAAGCAGTCGTTGTTAACCTTTTATGTGTATCAATTTCGAAACATCCAAATCCACGCCAGTGTTTATCTTTGATAGGCAACGCTTTATTTGGAAATGCACACTCAAAAAGATTAATAGACAGCCTTGACTGCGTAAATCTTACTGCCAGTTATACAAATAAGTCTATAATCATATTCATGAGTTCAAGGTTGGGGAATCCAAACGCGTATGATAATGATAATGTTGCATGGAGCCTAAAACGTATCGATCCATGCATTTTCGTTATCGTCAACTTTCACCAATCGCCACTTAAAAACAAAGCTAGAAGAGATTCCTATAAGTAAGACATAAGTTTGCCTTCGTAATAAAATTGCACTAGGTATATTCTTTGACTTGATTTGTTCCGGAATCAAACTTAAGTTTCTAAATGAATAACAATAAAATTATTGCACTAAGTATATTCTTTGATTTAATTTGTTTCGGAATCAAACTTAAGGTTCTGAATAAATAAAAACAATACCTGGCCTAATGTATCTGGCCTTGGCATTAATTACCTACATTATTTTTTATACGATTTTAATAGTTTCACTCCTCATGACATGACGTCAGTAAGTAGATCTTGCAGTTTCATAATTGTTTAGTCTTGACGTTTACGACAGTGCATAGAAACGATATTAAAATCTGTACATAATTACTTGTTACGTACCTAGTTACAAATTTTAACAATTAATCAAATCTAAATACCAATATTGATGCAGAATGATTCCCGTTTTGGAAAGTTCTTCGTAGATCACATTTGAGAATTTTCAAAGCCTTTCCACGTGGCTTTCGTGATGTTTTAAGATTTCCGTCGGTATATAATATATCAATGAGTAAAGTACATAATTCAATGCCATAGAGAAGACACATCTCAAAATGTTACGAATTTATCTGGAGCACGACATGTTATCGCAGCAACCCTTGAAAACGAATCCTCTTGACATACATTTGAATATAAACATATCCTTGAAATTATCGACTTAGATAAAACCTAATTTAGGTATACTTATTGATAATATCTATAAATGAAATCATAAAATAAACGTACGTAGCACATTAACACGTTCGCCTGCGGTACTGTTTCACTAAGTGCTAACACTATGCCAATCGAAATTATCTGATAGAACTCCTATGCCAGTGATTCGCATCTGTGACGGAAAAGATTGTACTCCAATGCCGGCGACACAGCAACTGTGTCAAAAACGTGCGTATTATATGTCACTGGCATAGGAGTAAGAATTTGATTTATGCTAGTGGCATAAGAATAAGATTACTTGGATCACGTATGTGTGTAACTGGCATATAAGTCAGATTTTGTTGATCACAGACGCTGTGTCACCGGCGTCGTAGGTACCACTCGTACCTGTTAAAATTGAATTATTATTTCTCATCCTGATGAGTGCAAGAGATGGCCGATAGAACTTCAATGATTATTATAAGATTAAAATAAATGAGATCATTTGGCAAGCAATTGGGAAGTTCGTGTAACATTTTGTACCTCAATTGTCCTCGTAAAAATCAACGGGTTGAAGTAGGTATAGGTATGTACCGGAAAACCCAGCAAAGCGATAATATTTTAGTACCATTGTTTACATACGTATGGACCAATAATTATATTCATTGACAATTTCATCGATAATGTCCTTGCGGTGTCAACCCAACTAACATTTTAGCGATAAAACTAGTTCTACAAAAGCTGTATATTCTTTCGATTAAACACTGATAGCGATAGTGTGGCCTAAAATTTAGCGATATAGCACGCTATAACTCTCTTATAGGCGCAAATAGGCACCGCCGTTAGAGCTCGAAGTCCTATAGTGGTTCATTTTATGCGCAATAGTGATAAACTAGTGATACAATAGTGCTACAATAGGGATAATTGTTGCCGGGAGTGATAATAAAGGGCTAGAGTAGCAGTATTTTCGCTTGTAGTTCTAATAACCGCGTAAAATGTCATCTTGTATCACTTAAAGTGTTACAAGAACACTGCTATAGTGAAAATAATCGCTGTGCGTCGCAATATGGAATCTTTTATAGCTTATAATCGTTTGTGTAGTTTTAAATGTCAAAATATTTAATACGATTTCATTCGGTTTGTGTTGTGTGCAATGAAGATTGTTTGTAATGGCGACTTGATGGATTGTGAAATCATTACCAGTTGAGTACACAAAGTTTCACGACGCGTATTAGTGAATTCAACCAAAATTCTAATGCGGTTGTTACTTTTCTGTCATTATATGTGGTATTTTACATCTCAATTTTCAAGCGCCTCGTAAAGGCCATAGTCGGAATTTCATAGTAAGTCAGCCTTTAAATCAACCAGACTCTAGTATTTTTTTGTGAGTACCTCTTATGGTGAAGAATATTTCTGCTGAGTATCAACGTCCTATCGGTGACAGTTTTTGACTTATGATTTTTTTTAGTTTTTTCTTTGATGTGTTGTATCTCAGGATGTATAAAAGCGAATTGCTTCAAATTTTGAAATAATGTTCTTTATTTAGATATGCATCGAATTTAAAAAAATGAATATCGATTGTCGTATAAAAAAAAGAAAAAAAAAGACCAAAAAATTTTTCATATTTTTTTTTGTGTACCTATGAAGTAGTGACACCTCTATTTTCTTTTTCTAATTATAGACCATACATTGGCCTACTAGTTGCCTAAGTATCAAAATTTTCCAAGCGGTACTTCTTACCAAAAATCGGCAATATGTGTGGTCAAGTTCTGCATTCAATCGGTGTTTTTCAATGTAGTATACAAACTCTTCATTTATATTGGAGTTTTCTTATCAGGTTATCTTATTTAAGAGTAAATGCTAATGACAACTTAATGTCATCATGATGCAAGCTGTTTATTTCATTATTAATCGGCCGTTTACCATTTCAACTAGCGTATCTCGATAATATTTAACTGCAATATATTATTTTTAATGAATATCTCATAAATAATATCGAATTACGCTAGTTAAAATAATAAACGGCCGATTAATAATGAAATAAACAGCTTGCATCATGATGACATTAAGTTGTCATTAGCATTTACTCTTAAATAAGATAACCTGATAAGAAAACTCAAATATAAATGAAGAGTTTGTATACTACATTGAAAAACACCGATTGAATGCAGAACTTGACCACACATATTGCCGATTTTTGGTAAGAAGTACCGCTTGGAAAATTTTGATACTTAGGCAACTAGTAGGCCAATGTATGGTCTATAATTAGAAAAAGAAAATAGAGGTGTCACTACTTCATAGGTACACAAAAAAAATATGAAAAATTTTTTGGTCTTTTTTTTTCTTTTTTTTATACGACAATCGATATTCATTTTTTTAAATTCGATGCATATCTAAATAAAGAACATTATTTCAAAATTTGAAGCAATTCGCTTTTATACATCCTGAGATACAACACATTAAAGAAAAAACTAAAAAAAATCATAAGTCAAAAACTGTCACCGATAGGACGTTGATACTCAGCAGAAATATTCTTCACCATAAGAGGTACTCACAAAAAAATACTAGAGTCTGGTTGATTTAAAGGCTGACTTACTATGAAAATCCGACTATGGCCTTTACAAGTTTTAACAAATTTGGTATGCTAAAAGTACTGTAGCCTAGGTTATGTTTAGTAAGTAAGTTAATTATAATCTTTAGTTTTGTGAACGGTTATGCTACACATACTAGATATTGTAATATTAGAACAATTACCTTAACAATTGCTGCTTTATTACAATATTTTAAGCATTTTTTTTGTATTTGTTTGTAAACAAAAATGGCGTTTCACGTTCTAAAGACATGATTAACTCTAAAGGTGATAATTTTATCTCCAGTAGAACTGACAGCTTTAAATGTATTCCCGATAACCATTAAAGGTTATAGAGTGAGGTATCTTATACCTCAAAGCGTTAAAAATAACTTTAAGTGGTAATAATGTTCACGTAAACACTCTTGTAGAGCTACGGCCATACCGCTGTTATAGCACTTCAAGCTCTAAAAAGCTAAGTGATTTAACAGGGAAAATTATGTCTGTTGTATCGCTAAATTACTAAGTGCTATAAGAACTCATGTTACCACTCTTAAATGGCTTAAGGTTATTTTTATAGCTTTTGTAACACTGTACGCGACATTAAGCACTAAAAGGTAAACATAACACGATTATAGAGCTACAGCGCGAGTAAGTTATAATGGGCACCCCAAAATAACCTCCAGTGTTAAAATATCCTTAAAGTGGTAACCATAGCATATAAAAAGGCAGTTAATACCACCTTATTACAGCTTTTAGCTACAATATGCAATCTTATGTCTATTATATCACCTTACTAGCACCAGTGTATTAAGAGGACTGTTTATTTCCATAGTATCACCTAAAACTATTATTATGCGTCTTATAAAACTACTATATCCCTCAGGATTCTAAATGAGTTGCTGTTATAGCTAATATGTTTGTTGGGAATAATACTTAGATATATTTCTGTACACTTCGGCATCGAGTTGTATTACAGCACGATTTAGTAAAACTAAAATAAACGCTTTTATTTCAGATAAAGGTATTGAAAGTTATTAAGTACAATAAGTATGTACAGTCAAGGGCATTAATATATATACACTTCTCCATACTGATCCCTTACAAATGTGTCTATATATTAATGCACTCGACTGTACATCTGTAATGCAGTTTTAAAGTAGATAGGTACTTATATAGAGAATTTGGAAATTTTGGAATAGAAGGTTGATGAACACTACAGTAAAACGCAACAGGCCTAGATAATCATTTTCCCATACAAATCGTCACTCTACATAGTGTCATATATGTATAGGCCTAGGGCTTCTACAAAATTCGAAATAATCCGACACACAATATTTTCAAAAATGTGTTGTTGGTTTATTTTCGAGGAAGAAACAGTCGAGAATGAAACCATGATTGTTGAGATTTTCGAGGTTAGTGACCCTACCAGCAAAGCTGGAAGTACCGATGCCGGTAGGGTTCCAATCCTGGTGGCAGCAAGCACCTGTGTGTTTATCACAAATATTTGTTCCTCACTTTCCTCATTTTCTATGTACCTACCTACCTACCTACACACTAGTTACAGATTTCATAATTTAACAAACCACTGTGTAAGTAATTCTCCAGTAACAGTACTGGCTCTACTGACCGTCGCCGTAACTAAGTGCTTGCGCAACTACAATTTCTATGCAACAATGTTTTCTACTAGGACCGCGGTAACTGCTATGAACAGTATGAACGACTTGCTGTTCGCACCTAAAACTGTGAGCAAGTGTAAGTAGTTAGGTATACGTCGTCAAGTATCCTGTGAATTTACATTTAGCCATGATATCCAATTTCATACTTTTATAACAAGTATTGTATATCGTTCCCTGTAAATTTAAGAGAATGTATAAAGTTTGAACTCTATCTACTCCAATTACAATATGCAATGTCTAGTTTCTTATCCCAGCCTTCACCGCTGTCGAAATTACGAGTACGTACAGTGTACACTACACCACACTACACCCTGGCACAAAGTATATGGTTCAGCGTAAATTTATCAAAAAAGTTTGTGATAAAAATATTTGTAACAATACTTATTATGATCAACTAAATTTCAGCGTGTTTCGTTGATTAAAAAAATCATCTGCATAGGTCGTAGTGAATTTTTATAACTTCTTAAAATAGAAATATTATTTCGTGAAAGATTTCTCGAAGTTTAATTTACTCCGTCCCGCCCTTGTCGCGTTAGACATAGGAAAAAAATGGTTGGCTTGTTTTTTGACAAAATTAAACATATACATATAATAGAAACTAAAAAAATCTGCGACCAGGTACTAACTCTTACTCATAACTAGAAGATGACCTGTAAACTCCGCGAAGATGTTACAACTTACAACAATCAAAATAACCGGCTTCGGTCGCGTAATAAGTATAATACCATTCGAACATACGCGTACAAAAAGAACCGTTGCGTTGCTCAAGTCTTTTCGACCATCAAAAATCTCGGTCGATGATCTCATTGCACATTACATAACAATAAGTAACGACCATGTCAATAAACTTGATAATATTGTAACCAATAAAGGAACATTGAATAAATTGCAGATAACGCAGAAGTGCATAAACTATATGTCACTGGCTTCTTTCGATTTCGAAACAAACATTACTCGTGTTTTTATGAGGGTAATATTGGAATCATACAAGTAATAAACTGTACAAGTATGTAAGTTGCAAGAGATATTTGAAGATTCATATTTTAAGGTTTATCCGCTTTCTTAGCGTTAAGAAGTAAGTTATTCGAGTTTCTCTTTGGGATGACCTGATTCGGGATCACAGAACGGTACCTACATGCTGAAAGTACCTATACCTATACCTATCTACAATATCTCTCTCATCTCACATATATGTATATGTAGCAAATTCACTTGGGTACATCGTGGTTTTACATGAAATAAGGTAAATCTGGTTGAAACAGTATAGGTAGGCGAAGAAGTTCTTCCTTTTCACCGACAACACAACGATATTTTATTGATTTTATTCAGTCTAAGAGTAATAAAGCAATAATGGCAATTTTTAAGTCTATAAAATAAATAAGGTCTTGTTTAGTTATTTGTTATTAATCGTTATACAAGGGTGCAAAGTTGTATTTTACCCGCGAGTATGGAATTGAAACACGAGCAAGCGAAAGGATTCTATAGTTGAACCACGACCGAAATCTATCTAAAATAGAATCCTGAGCATAACGAGTGTTTAACGAGAAGTACCTTTGCATTCGTGTGTAACCAAAACTACTTAACTATTCCGACATAATCAGACGACAGCGTAACATATATTCGGTATTTATCTATCCACAGGACATTTTCCCTTTAACCATCCGGGTTGAGAAATAGTATTGAAATTCGGTTAATTTAGATATCCCCGGACGATTAGGAGCATTAAGCACTCGATAGACGCCCAAAATATCACATTACAATTACATTATCAGTCTATCTCAGTCCACTGCTGGTCGTAGGCCTCTCCTATTAAACTATCTCCTATACTACATACATTTGAAGGTGGGACACATTACTGCGATCGACACGCCTGGGCAAGCGGATTAGCGATCGCAATAATATATCCACTATGATGACGCTGCTACCCATCACCAATCAAATCAACGAATGGTCAGTGACACTTCAATCCCTTAGTGGACTCTTACGACACCCGCGGGAAGAGTTGGGGTGGTGACAAATGTATTCTTGTCTTGCTGTCGTCACCACACGGCCCAAAATATAATTTATTTAAAGGAAAAGACATCAACGAGTATCACATGATATGACTTGTTTATTTTCGGTCTAAGGAAGCGAGCAGAAAAGCGGATATAGTCGACGGCGTCATGGCGATGCACATTACATACTAATGTCGCGGAAAACACAACGAGCGGCCGTTTTATTCTAATCGTTCTATGTTTGTTTTACTTCAAAAAGAATATAATATTTTCTTCGGTTACCGCGAGGATTACTCATGAAATAAAACTATGGAAACGGATAAACTCGCGTATATTAACTAATTTTAACTTCATTCCGACGTTTCGAACACTTTAGGGTGGTCTGCGGATGACCACGAACCCTGTAAAGTGTTCGAAACGTCGGAATGAAGTTAAAATTAGTTAATATACGCGAGTTTATCCGTTTTCATAGTTTTATTTCATCAAAAAGAATATCTTTAACCTTTTAGCCACCAATTGATATCAAGTCACAAAATTCAAAATATAATGCACCTTCAACTTCATTTCCCAGTTGTTTACGTGCATGTTGTTGCTTGGCGTGGGTGGCGCGCTATTGGGGCATTGCGTGGGGCCAAAATGTTAAAAATTACAATAAATTAAACACTTCTAAGTCATAATTATGCTTGAAATTAATTCAACTATAGTAGATGTCTTAGCCTTTCTATTTCTGGATACCTATCACCAGGAGTAATTGCATTTTTTTAAGGTACCGCCGAGGTTTTCCCGTTGGACTACAGTATGGGGTTCTTCAAAAGAGGAGTGTACAAGTTCTTATTGGGTCGGCAACGCGCATGTGACACCCCTGGGGGTTGCAGGCGCCCATAGGCTGCGGTGACTGCTTTCCATCAGGCGGGCCGTATGCTTGTTTGCCACCGACTTGGTATTAAAAAAAAAATGGTACGCTAGTGTTTTTCAACGCTTGGTACATAATTAAGTACATAACAGTCGCTATCAGATATAGATTTCGTAGCATCCGGAGCGCTCTAAAATATCTGAACACGCCTCAATCGTTATGGCAATAATAATTGAAAAATACTGTGCTACACCAACAAGTATGGTACATTGAGCAGCAAATGGGTAAGTAGCTTATTACGTTTGTAGCACAACTTTTATCTATTATGAAACACGTCCGTTCGTTTGATAACTGGATACCTACCTATAAATCTGTAACGGTCATAGGTATATTTACCTCCTTATGACTTCGGAATAAAGTGCAAAAGTGAAAACATTATTGACGTGGATGTGTCAAGCAAGTAGGTATGTACCTCGTATGTACTTAAAATCCGTGTTGCAATGAACGCGAGTAACCTTTCACGAGTGCTGTTTGATTTGACATTTATAGGACACTATGTTCATTTCAAGGTCGTCGGTAAAGCGCCTATTCGTTGGAATCCGGTCCTTTCTACTGGTGTTGACGGTGTTGTTTACATAATAAGCTACACTGCATACAGCAGCTACAATTTCCATAGGAAACCGAACTTAAGTGAGAATAGAACTACGTAGTGAAGCATATCATCACCATCATCAGCCTATGATAGTCCACAGCTGGACGTAGGCCTCTCCTATTAACTATGCGTATAGCAGCATTAGGAGGTAAATGCCCATAATCGCCACGCTGGGCAAGCGGATTGGCGATCGCAGTAATGTGTCCACTGTGATGACGCTGCTGCCCATCATCAATTTTTTATCAAAGAATGGCAAGTGACACTTCAATCCCTTAGTCGACTATTACGACACCCACGGGAGGAGTCGGGGTGGTGACAAATGTATTCTTACTGCCGTCACCACATTGGGGTAAAATTACCAAAATAATAATTTCGCAAAAGTACAGTCAGCAGCAGATATTGTTAAGCGGGCAGGGCAAGGTGTTCAAAATGAA
Organism: Thaumatotibia leucotreta; assembly: GCA_025490895.1. NCBI lineage: Eukaryota > Metazoa > Arthropoda > Insecta > Lepidoptera > Tortricidae > Thaumatotibia > Thaumatotibia leucotreta. The sequence continues at coordinate 30,600 of JALPQI010013927.1, forward strand.
CTTGGCACGACGTTATTGCTAAGATTATATGAGTGTGTTAGGATTATTGTGAACAATTACGATACAAGTGCGTAAAAAATTATGTTCGAAACGAGTGGCGATAAATTAAAACACGATTGAGAGTGTTTTCAAAGACACAAGTTACGAATTTCCTTTTCGTGTTTCGTACAACGTTTTTCAGCAAAGATGCCCCTCTGAAGTTTCGATCTGACAAACAATTTACCACTAAGAAATGTATCAACTGTACTGAAAACTGAATTTTATAATAAATCTTGTTGTTAGCAACATTAAGGGCTCTGCAGACTTACCAAGGTGATTAGGAAAATTAAATGTGATTTCCAAATTCAAATTGTCAACACTTAATATTGCAACAATAAATCGGTTTTTCATAAACTACTAAACTAAGAACCTCAATTTAAAGAATTGTAATTAATGGTTCTCAGGCTTCTCTTTCCAGGGAATTTTGGAGAAGGCCTTGACCGCAAAGGGGCTTGCAAACTAATAGAAAAGAAAAGACTACTATAGCATACATTTAACTTAAGAAAAAATTCTACTAAATATTATTTTAATTCTAAAATAACTACTTTGTATGAAATACAGGTATTTATGCTATCAGTAATAAGATTTTTTAAATATTTGAAACTGTACTGGATGGGTAACTGGGTGGGTTTATTATTTTTATACACATCTACAAGTATCATTATTTACAGTACACCAAATAAATACCTACAGTTATTTCCATTACTTGTTTGAAAATGTTTCAAAATTAATTATGGAAAATATTAGTTAGTAATAATAAACAATGCATGAAAGTGATGCCACAATTTAAAAATAGATAAATCAAGATTCCTAGTACAGGTCACTTGTTACATATTATGTTATATTAGAAATATTTTAACAATAGATAATAATGGAGTAAATTGCAAGTCTGAGTAATAAACATACTGATTTTATCCCTTTTTTATCATAGATAGTACCACTTTTATTACTATTTGTTGAAACAAAAACCCAGTGCAATAAATAAAATAAAAGTGAATGTCTGTGGTTGACATGGGAATCAAATCTTAACTAAATTACCAATCTAACATTCAACAAATAATACCAATGCATGCAACCACAGTCATTCACATTATTTTTTATTGTATTAGGTTTTTTTTTTTGCAATTTAAAGATAAAATAGAAGAATACAATTAGTTGACCAATGTAATCTCCAATAGGAACAAAGTATACCATTAAAATGACCACTTAAACTGACTAGACCTGTTCATCAAATATAGGTACATATATGTATAATAATATAAAAATTAGAATGTACATGTTAAATAAATATTTAGTCATTAAAATACAAGAAATCAGGAACTGTGGATATTTTTTATTTATAAATACTTACACTACTTACTTACATCATTCTAAAGTAGCATTTTGAGCTCAAAATGCTGCATATAAATGCAAAAATTAACTATATGTACTAGGCGATGATATCAAGGTTTATAAGTGAAAGTAATTAATTAAATTATAAACTTACCTCTATATTTCCCATTGTTTGAAATGCAGTAAAGACAAACATAAAGCCAAACCCTAACAAAATCACGTTTACGAATCGCCGATCCATCTTTACTTTGTTACGACAAAATAGCTGTAATAAGTATGTATAATTTATATTATTTTTTCCACATATACAAAGTTTCACCGCGACGCAACACAGTACGATACAACGACGCACGTAGTCAGTTATATGCGTTTTCTCGTCAACTATATTATTGCTCTTGATGCTTTCGTTCGTACGTGCATTCTACGCTCCCTACTCCTACGAATGCAATGCCTACATTACAAAAGAGTTTCGCTTGTGCCGTATCGTAATCAATTTCATGTAAATAAAAATACGAACTGCGATAAAACTGTCAAATGTAAGAGATTATAGTTGACACTGACAATACTGACTGACAGCAGTGACAGCAATGTGGCAGATGGCAGTTGAAAAGTCAGTGATGTTAACACGGAAAGCGTTCGAATTATAACAATAGATAAGCCAATACAAAATTTAATTTGGGATTCTACGGACCACATATTCAATATTATATATAAGTCGTAAATTATTGTTACATAATAAAATATTTCCTTATATCCATAATGTTTTCGAAAGTAGGTACACAAAATTTAATACATCCAAACGGTCAGAAAATAGCAACAAGCTTAGAAATTTGAACGTAATAGTAGCATAGCAATAACAAGTGACATTAAAGTATCACCTAGAAAAAAAATTAGGTAAGGAAATTAATTATTAGAAACATCATCTGATTTATTATTAATTTAAACAAATCGATAAAAAAGCACACAAGAATCACTGCAGCAAATCATCTGCAAAATGTTACTTTTTGTTCATTCCGTTCAACAGAGCTAAATTCTTTCTCTTCTTTCTGCACTTTAATATTTTCAAATGGCAACACTAAAGTTAATGTTATTTTATTTTTCTGACGATAGTTGTGATTTATTGCAGATTTTATAAATGAAGAAGTGTGTCGTGTATTTAGATTGAATTAAAACAATGTTGTGCCTTATTGATTAGCGATTTTGTTTATTAATCGTGGTTAGTGTTGTAAATGAAGTTTCCTGCCTTTGGGAACCGAGGATGATCTCATTGACGCACTGACGTTTCGTTCCTTACTGAGATCTTGCTTGATCGTTTTATTATTTTTACGATTCACCAAGTCCAATGACCTTGTTAGTAGCTTATAAATAATATTGGTGAAATAAATTATTCAATATGAAGAAGCAATTTTTTAGGGTTAAGCAGCTCGCCGACCAAACATTTTCAAGGTATAGTATACTTTTTATCTATCACCATT
>JALPQI010013928.1:0-34847 GCA_025490895.1 Thaumatotibia leucotreta
ATTCTTACTGCTGAAACGGCCAATTGGATATGTTTCCAAGCGTTTCAAATTAATGTTCTCTAGGAAAACCTGGGTCGCGTTTTATAAAGTTACAATTTACAATTTTGCTGTTTGCCTCTCTTTCTAGCCAATATGTGCGTGCGTTAGAGAGACAAACAGCGAAATTGTAAAAATAACTTTATAAAACGCGACCCTGTATACCGTACATACATCCGTACCTTTGTTGGCAATGACTCTGCCGACGAAGCTCTAGGTTCCTGGTTCGAATCCCTGCGGGGGTATTTATTTGTGTATTTTACTGTTTAATGAACATGTTGTCAGCTGTATAAACTACGAGAATAATATCATGATAGAGAGCGATGCCATAGTCTTTCTTATAAACAGTTTTTTAGGGTTCCGTAGCAAAGTAGGAACCTTTAAAGTTTCACTTTGATGTCTGACCGTCTGTCTGTCTGTCCGCAGTATAGCTCAGTTACCGTTAGTACTGGAAATTTGCCATATTCATATAGGTTTACATAATAATCACGCCGATAAAGTGGTAGAATAAAATATAGAAAAAAAATGAAGGGTAGGTACCTCTCCTATTCGTGAATTGGGTATGATTTTTTTTATTTTGCTGTAATCCTATCGTGTGGGGTACCGGGTTTTAGAACAAGGTTTTTATCGAAAGTCAATATTTTCGGAGAAAACCGCTCCAGAATAAAAAAAATTGTGCCCTCTCCCCCTTTAAATTTTGATCCACGGGTCCAGAAAAAAATTAAAATAATCATGTATAGTGGAGCTTTCAGAATACTTCAAAATAAAACTATTTCGAACATAATCGGCCCAGCCGTTTTTGAATAACTGAACCCTACACTGAGCATGGCCCGACATGTTCATGGCCGGTTTTTTAATTAGATAGTAAGACTTCCGTAGCTAGTACTTATATTTTATTCTTAAAGCAATATGGCGTGGCGCTCCGTTAACTCAGTGCGACAAAGTGCCCTGTGTACGTACAGTTGTAAATGTGTTGGAACTCTGTCGCTTTAAGCGGTACGTGAGAACTAGGGAACTTCTTTTGGGTTTTACTTTTAGTGATTAAAAAATACAGAATGGTCTTATTTCAATATTTATTTAAACGATATTGAAATGAAATGAGGAATTCAAGCGTTAACGCCCAAGACAATAGTACATTTCGATACAAGTGCAAACTTTTTTTTTTCGACGAGGGTGAAAGTTGGAGCCCGAGTGAAACGAGGCGACAATCACCCGAGTTAAAAATGAGTTTTTATACGTGTATCGAACGACTTTTCTCATAACAAGTGCCTTAAAAAGATAAATTAACGCGCGCGAAGCGTGCGCAAAGTTTACTTTTCCGCACTAATTAGAAAACAGAACATTACGACACAAGTGCGAAAAACATGAAATTCGAAACGTGTGGAGATGTTTTAAAACACGACCGCTAGGAGTGTTTTAAATCGACACGAGTTACGAATTTCGTTTTTGCACGTGTCTCGTACGACGTTTTTTAGTGCAGATGGTCCTCCGAAGTTTTGAACCTGACGTAAAATGACACACTTCTCGCACTAGAGCCTAAAAAAAGGCATAATCTGTACTAAAATGTACTATTACTATATGACCAGTCTGTGCAACCCACTCTTCCCGTGGCCTGTTTTCGTGCCTCGACCCGACTTGATCCCCCCGAGATTTCATTTCGACTCGGACCTAACTTTGAACCGGCACTTTAAGTTTCAGCCGCTGGGAGCCAACGTTAAGGTATTGTCTTAATGCTAATTGTTATATAACTAAATAAGGTCATACAGAGATATTATCCGCACAGAATTAGATTTGGATAGAAGAAACAAGTTCATTCATTTGTATGGCGGCCAAGCGTGTCAGGTTTTGTACTGAAGTTGTTACTTGCCTATGATTTTAAATATGTCTCAGGCCCTTGAGTATTCATATTTTTTTGTGTTGTTGCAATTAATATTACTTAAGGAGGCATTATTAATGTTTTTGTTCACTTCAACTTACAAAATTTGACGCCCGAAAGCTGCAAGCTGCGATTAAAGACGGACAACTCAGTGGATTTTACTGAGTTAATTTGACACGCTAAGTACATACGTTTGCTTGATCTATGGTATATGTGACATCTGTGATTATCCGAGTGGGTCGAAATTCTTTTCATTGTTATAGAAATAGAAAATCATTTATTCGTGACACACATTAAAAGGACAAATTAGATATGACAGTATATAAAAGAAAAGAAAAGGTGCCACGAAACGGTCTCATCTCAGCATGTTGCTTGCGTGAGCCAGCGCTGATCTTCCGTTGAGACCACTAAGTGAAAGATTCACGACGGGTAACATGTCATAACATACAACACAACGCATAACAATAATATACAGTGGAACGGTACGACGATTACCAACCATTACGATAAACTTTCAGTATGGGACCAACATCGAAATATCTTTAAAAAAAATTAACCCCTCATACAAAGTCACTGATTAGTTAGAGCTCAATAGTATGGAAAAGTCAATTTTCCATGTACGTTTTCGATGTCGCTCCCATACTGAAAGTTCATCGTAATGGTTGGTAGACTCGGTCGGTAGCGGGAAGGAACGTCGTTCCGTTCCACCCTGTATAAACTAGTAAACTATGTTATGTTATAAATAAACAACAAAAAATAAATATTGTTTTGTTCCATATCACACTGTCATGCTTTTAGTTGCTTTTTTGACGAAGTATAATACAAAATTCCGGTGCACTTTTATTTCTTTTTCACGATAAATTTCAATCCATACATCAGCAATTGAAAACTTAACATTATCTCATACAAAAATCACCACCGCGTCACGTCTTTAAGGGATACAAAAGTCAAAAGTGGCAGTGGGCAAATAAGACAACGAAAAGGATTTTCTCGCGTGTATAAAGGTGCATTCAGACTAAACGAGCACTCGCTATTCTATACCCCGCTCTACGAAATCAACGAATCACGTTTTGTGTAACGATCGAATTTCGTAAAGTGGGGGGATAGAATAGCGAATGCTCGTTTGGTCTGAATGCAGATGCACCTTTACTTATGTGGCGTAAGAATACATTTGTCACCACCCCAACTCTTCCCGCGGGTGTCGTAAGAGCCGACTGAGGGATTCAAGTGTCACTGATCATTGTTTGATAGAAGATTGATGATGGGCAGCGTCATCATAGTGGACACATTACTGCGATAGCCAATCCGCTTGCCCAGCGTGGCGATTATAGGCATTTACTTCCTAATGCGTCTATACGCATGGTTAATAGAAGAGGCCTACGTCCAGCAGTGGACTGAGATAAGCTGCGTCCATACGCATAAGTAATAGGAGAGGCTAAGGCCTTATTAAAAAAAATCTACCTACAAAAAGATTGCAGATTAAGCCATTTAATAAGCTTATAAAATAGCAATCAAAAAGGGTTCTCTAATAAAAATTGTTTAATTTAGGCAAATATCAACGAAGCTCTATAAAATGTTTTCTAAAAAGATTAAAAAAGATTAATCCGCTTTCAGACGCTAATTGTAAGGAAAATATAACTTTTTATCGAGATCAGACAAGAACAATATTGATTTTCGAACTCAAATACGGTTGGCAAAAAAATTCAACTTCATATTGCCATGATATTATTATGTACCTGTATAATTTTGTTTATTTTTTTAAAGTTTACTTCTAAGATCTAGTTTTTTACTTCAATATTGTAAGATAATTTATAATGTAATTTTAATGTTTTGCTTAAGTTATTAAATAATTTATAATAATAATTTTATTTTAATTATATTTTCGTATGAAAACATTACATACTTAAATACATAGACAGCCACGACCAAGTATCAAATATTTGTAAAAACAAAACAAACAATGTCCTCGCCGGGATTCGAAACCGGAACATTCAGCTTCGTAGGCAGGGTCACTACTAACTAGGCTACGGAGGCTGACAATAATTAAATAATAGTTATTTGTATTACAAGCAGTGCCGGATTTAGAAATTTGCCGCCTGTAGGCCATGTATATTTTGCCGCCCCTATCCACTGTGCTAATTTGAATCACGAAGTTCAAATCACGAAGATAGTCGAAACGTAAAAAAGCTTCGTACATCAGTCGTTTAGGAACACTTTGGCAGGTATTTCATTTCACAGCCGTGTGTGCGTACGGGAGCGTTCGTGGCAGGAAAGGAAATCCAGTATCCCTACCACGAACTACGAAATCCGCAAATTTCAAATTTCGATCAATGAAGGCGTCATTAGAGTGACGGAGACAAATCCCCGAGATTTACGAACTTCGATGTTCGCGGTAGCAGGCCTTCTCTTACTTTGTACAGTACGTGAACTTTTTGCCGATATGACAGTGGAGGGATGGATGCCTAGCTAACATACATACAGTGACCGATAGGTACATTGGTAGAGTAGTGTGTATGCGACGAGACTGGGGTTGTACTTTGTATGGAAATTAATAATAATATATACGACACATCCCTTACCACACAAATTCTAGATAGCGGTTCTTAAATTGGGAAAACAAAGAAGTCAAAAATTAAAAATCAGTCTGAGCACAATTAAACCATTTAATAAAATTTCAACTGGGTTTTCATAGTTACTTAAAATTATTTTTACTACGCTCAGTCGCAAACAACAAATCAATCAATATTACAATAAAACCAGAAAACATTATTATTTGACTTTAAAGCTTAACAGGATAAGTGAAAAACATTTTACAAATATAATGACAAATTATACAAATAGCCCTTAAACACTTACTCAAACAAGTACCCCCGCATTGTTCCCGGCGCAAAAGTGCCCATTAAGCTCACTGCGTTGCCACGCTGAACCGCAATGGACAGTCTTTGCGCCAGGAACCAACCAGAGCGGGGGTCATGACCCCTCTCACGCAGGCGGCGCCCCAACTCACTAAGAAACGCCTTTGCCTCCGCGCACCAACAGCCTGACGTCTGTACCGCAAGTGGGACGAAAATATAATCCGCAAGCCCAGCGTACTTGCCCTTTTTGAGCCAAGCTGCTTGCTCAGCAGCCGCTCTCGCTGAACGCACAGTACGACCTAAGTGAGAGGCCGCAAAAGTGCTCACGCAAGTTGCGTCCCATACGAGGCACCTCCCCCTCTCCCAAGGCACTAGCGTCAACCCGTCTGGCCTCTTGCCATCCGACCGACTAAGTCCCGGTGGCTCCAGCACACAGGGGACATTCGCCGAAACCAGAGCTCTCCGAACTATGTCATTTAAGGCATGATGCCTAGGGAATCTTCCCACACACCGACAACAACTCAAGGCGTGGTGCCCGTTGCTCTCCACCATGGAGCCACAAATGCAAAGATGAGGCTGGCAAACATCACAGCCCAGGCGGAAAGCAACGGCCTCCCGCAACGAGTCGTTGTCGAGCAGGGTGCCCAAGTTCGGAGAAGGGAGGGCGTGCAACCAGGCACCAGATTCTGGACTAGCACCCGCAACAAGCCTGGCTCTATCGGCACCAGTGGTATTCTGCAACAGACCCTCAAAAGTTCGCTTAACGCCAACTTCGCCCCACAAACGTTGACGGAACTGCCTTTCCGGCACGGAAGCACCCGGGTTGAGCGTCTCCCAAGCTGACAAAGCATCGGCAGCGAAAGGTATGGTGGCTTTGTTACCTTCCAAGCCTAAAATCTTAGTAACCAGATCCACCACTCCCGCCGCCGATGCCAGGAAAGCCGGAAGACTCACATCCCTGACGCGCCGAATACCAAGCCCACCACTCCGGATAGGCAATGAAGCCAAGTCCCACTGGTCAGCATCCAAAGAGACATTTAGTTAACACTCCATGGACTCCTTCAACACCAAATCAAAGGAATCCACGTGTACAGGATGTAACCAGGTTGGCTCAGTTCGCAAAAAGTACATCACCTTCGGAGCGGCAAAGCAGGATTTCAACAAAGTCAGAGAAACATGTGCCGAGAGCTGCTTCAACCTTTCCCCGGCGGATCGAAGAAGTCTGCTCTCTCACCCTGAATGCTTCCGGCACAGCTACGGGGAAAATCGGAGTGCCCAATAACTGAAAGTCCTGAGTTGAAATCTCCTTGATACCGGGGAGCAAAGCATCGAACAAGAGAAACGAAGATCGAGAACTAGCGCCACAAGGAAAAAACTCGCATTTACTCGGATCGACCTCGAGTCCCAGTTCCTTCAAAAGGGGCAGCAGCACATGCAAGTCCCGTTCAACGTCCTCTGGTTTGCCCCCCAAAGTACCATCGTCCAGGTACCAAATATTAAGCGAGGAACTGGATCTGGATATTACCTTCTGTAAGGCAAGGCTAAAAATTAAGGGGCCAAGCGGGTCACCTTGCTGAGCACCGCCCTGCGACAGCACGAGAGATCCATCAAAATAAAGGTTGGAAGGGGACGCATAAGCCTGAAACAGAAAGGGGTAGAGGACGGGAGCCTTATCCAGGACTTCTGCAAGCAGAGAATCGCGTTCGAGCGTGTTAAAAGCGTTCTTGAGGTCGAGCTTGATAATAATGCTGTCTGCGTTATTGTGATCCAGCGCGAATGCTCTAACAGCATGAATGGCCGCCTCACAGCCCAGTCTGGTGCCAAACCCTAGCTGGTATGGTTGTAAATAGGAGGCCATTTCATCCCGCATAGCACTGCAACCGAGCTTGGCAGCCAGACGCCGGAATACGAGGACGAATACGCCAGACCGCGGGATTCAATTGCCCACTCAGGAGGAATGTGCACAGCTTTGCTAAGTACTCCAGTAATCGAGGCCCATTGTCTCCAGCGGATCCAGACACAAGCTCTTTCAAGTGAGATGGGCGGATACCGTCTAAACCCGCAGCAGAACCGCTGTTAAAAGAGCCGAGTGCCTGTGCAACCTCCTTCACTTTGGCAGTAAGAATAGGGCAGGATCGGTCAGGTTCCGGTGGAAAACACAAAGGCCTCGAAGGGGCCGGGTGCTTAGACTGCAAGGCGGCCAACGTGTCTGCATTCGATGGTGCCACCCCATCGTCAGACATCAGAACCCGAACCGCGCCCTTGAGATCACCCTCGAACACCTTATTCTCAATATTCCTAAGCACAGAGGGCGGCCCCCGGGCTACGGACTCAGCCCCAGCAGAAAAAAAATCGGTGACACTAGCAGACACGATATTACGCTTTACTTTGGTGGTCAGATTACCAGCCCCGGCCGCTTCTGGAGCCCTCAAAGCGGAATAAGCAAATGAGAGTAAGGCAAACCACTCTGATGTTCCATTGCAATTAATGCAACTCTCAATCACATCACACATTAAAGTAATCTGATAATTAACAATTATAGAAAACTACTTTTAGTCCCATCTTGTAGCCAGGTTTGGTAGCTCATATAGGTACTGTTTGGTTTGGTGTTAAAAAAAAGGTAAACAATCTTGCAGTATCTTTTTATTGAAAACTACGAGTAGAATAGTACATTACGAGATTTACGACACAAGTGCGAAAAACATGAAATTCGGTACCACCGGAGCGGCGATGTTTCAAAACACGACCGACAGGGAGTGTTTTAAATCGACACGAGTTATGAATTTCGTTTGTGCACGTGTCTCGTACGACGTATGTTTTAGTTTTGGCCCTCCGAGGTTTTGGACCTGACGTAAAATGACCCACTTCTCGCACTAGAGCCTAAAAAGTACACCATCTGTACTAAAAAAATAAGTTTTAGCAAATATACATAATATAACAAAGAAATACAGTGATTTACATTGTGTTTGATTCATTAAGTACCTAGTTTGGATTTTTATATGCATTTTTCAATAAAAAGATACCGCAAGATTGTTTACCTTTTTTTAGACACCAAACCAAACAGTATAGCTGGCTTCCATGTGAGAAAAATATTCCTGATTCGAAGTAGACTACAAAATGACATTTTTTTAGTCCTATCTTGTAGCCTTGTTTGGTAGCTGGCTTTCAATGAGAAGAATATTCCTGATTCGAAGCTAGCAATGAAACTGGATTTCTAAATCGTAGAAAGTAGCAGGCGTTTAATCTTAGTGTCAGGCATTTTCCAAACTGCAATGTATAGCGACCTTTTTTGGAAAAAGAATCCGCGTACTACACTACAGATGAAATTACAGCCTCTCAGTATTCCATAGAAAAATTTACAAAATGATAAAATCAGCGTCGCACACTGGAATATAAGAAAATCGTTCCGATTTGGTAGCTGGCCACAAGATAGGAAAACACGTTTCTCATGTCATACCCAGCTAATCTGCCGCTTGTAAAATCTGCTAAATTATTGACACAAAAAAAAAAATTGTCGCCAAATCTGCCGCCCCTAAAATCTGCCGCTCTAGGCCATGGCCTACTTGGCCTACTGGTAAATCCGGCACTGATTACCAGGGATCAAAATGATATTTTCCGGCGAGGGCGTTCGAATCCCAAACCAAGTGATGGATTCCACAATAGAATCCCGAACGTACAACAAAAATGTATTCTTACCACCGTCACCACGCGACCAATTCCTTGAATGAGTACTTAGCTACTTACATTCACATGATCACTACTGCTGGACGTAGGCCTCTCCTATTAACTTTGCGCAGACGCATTAGAAGGCCCATAATCGCCACGATGGGCAAGCGGATTGGCGATCGTAGTAATGTGTCCACTATGATGATGCTGCCCATAATTAATCTTACTTATTTACATTCACAAATGAGACCAACCCCAGCCAGAACCAAAGTAACCGAAATAGCTCTCCGAATCGCTAAACTGAAGTGGCAGTGGGCGGGGCATATTGCGCGTAGAACCGATGGCGAGGGTAGGCCCACCACAAGGTGGACTGATGACCTGGTGAAGGTCGCAAGAGTCCGCTGGATGTCGGTGGCACAGGACCGGTCATTGTGGCAATCTTTGGGGGAGGCCTATGTTCAGCAGTGGACGTCTTTCGGATGATATGATGATGGTGATGATGATTTACATTCACGAGTTCTTAAAAAAACGGGTTTCTAACGCGAATGGCAAGTGACGTCACTGGAGGTAGTGCAAATAAAATAAATGTACCTATATCGCGAAACAGAGTGGCGGAAACGAACCGAGTTGCGTGCGCTAGTTACATAATGGGAAGGTTTACCTTACGGGCTTGGTGAATTTTGTACTTACATATCGTCGGTGAAGTACCATGAACTCCTAACTACAAATACCTAATATTATAGGAGACGAAAAAAACGTTTTAAAAGAATAGCACCAGCTCTCTCTAGCTATTCTAGAAAACTGTAAAGTATTCTAATAGGATATGCAGGCATGTATTGCTTGCCCTTAGAGACTGGTCAAAGGCGCCTAGCCCTGTAAAGGATTGCATATACCCGAGAAAATTGATCGGTGGTTGCTAAGACCAAGTGGCCGAGGGGTGCAGGCATCAGCCGCGAAAGCTGAGCACGTGGATTCGATCCCCACCTCGTACGTTAGGTGATCTTGGTCGTTTTTCTTTGGTATGTGACATGTATGACATCTATATTTATAATGGAACATTAATATTTAAATAATTTTATTGTGTTATATGTAGTGCTCGGCAAAGGTGAGCTGTTTCCATACTAAATGACATGTATCACGTGACATTTAGTATGAAAACAGATCTCCCCGCCGGGCATTGATTATATGTATATAAGATGCCTTTAAAATAGGCTGCCACTATAGGTTTTTTTATTATTTCGCTTAGTTTACGAGATAAAAGTAGATACCTAGAAGGTCAATACATCCTTACAAGGTTAGCATAGGCAGAAAGTAGGTAAGTTGGGTAGTAAGTAGGGCTCGCGGTCGTGTCCGGGTTTCGTGTCAACGTTTCTCATACCCGTGTTCGTGTCACACGTACACGGGTTTCTGACCCGATTTACACGGGTAATTAAAGTCCGTGTAAATAATACCCGTCTACACGGATACACGGGTACACGGGTATTATTTACACGGACTTTAAATACCCGCGGGTTCGGGGACGTCCTTGACGAGAAGCGTACGAATGGGTCGTGAGACTTAACGGCTATAGTACAAATGGATTGATAAGCGAAAGGCTAATTGTGTCAAATAGACCTTATTGCGTAACACATGGGTGATTCTTAAAAAAAGTTCAGCAAATGAAAATAAAAAAGTTTTTTTTCTTTACTGTTTTTCGCAATGTACATTGAAAGTATATACCAAAAGCATATTTTTGATGAATGTGGACAAGCTTAATACCATTGGATAAGGCAAAAAAAAATTGCATGTAAACACGGTTGTGACAATGTATGACACGGACGTGACATATTTGCAATAAATGTTAAAATTGATGTGTTTAAATTCGTAATATGATAATTTATTATGATTAATCAATAAAATATACCAAAAGCATATTCTTGATGTATCTGGATAAGCTTAATACCATTGGAAAAGGCAAAAAAACCATGTAAACACGGTTGTAGCAATGTATGACACGGACGTGACTTTTTCCAATAAATGTTAAAATTGATGTTATTCAATTCGTGAAATCATAATTTATTATGATTAAGCAATAAAATAAAGCAATGAAATGGTTTCATTAACAGTATTTATTTTTATTTTTCTTCAAAGCAGTAAATAATTATTTAGATATCCCTTTTACAAGGTTCGGCTGAAAAGTTTCTGGTCTGACAATGGAGAACAACTTTTTAAAAAACCTCCTTGGTACTACAACCTTACTTTTTTCTGATGTTAAATATCAAAATTGGCGCCATTTTATCGATAAGTTTTTTTTATAATTGCTGATTTCCTGAAACAATACCTACAATATTTCTAATATGTCAGATACAAATCTTGGCTCGGTGGACAGAGATTTTCAAGAACGAAGGGGTCATTGGGGCCTATTTTGAAGAGCAAGACGGCAACTACTACTTGGCCTTGTTAAAATCATGGGAGCATCGTAGGGACAATTGTATAGCCTTACAAGAGTTACAAGGAGACTATATTGAAAAGTAAATAAAAAATATAACACAAAACGACTTGTTTCTATGTCAGGCCAGAAACTTTTCAAATTCATAGAAAAATGGACAAAATAAAAATGCTCAATAAATAGTGTATACTAAATATTCTAAATCATCTATAATAACAGTTTAAATCCGTAGATTATCTAAATGAAACGAAAATGTCACGACCACGTGTTATATATGTCACAACCACGTACTCAATAAGTCCATGGCCGTGACGTTTTTTCCATATCGTGGTTGTGACAATTTGAGACGTGTTCGGTATAACCTAAAAGCTAGCCATGATCTCACAAATCTTAATTAATTATCAGGAACTACACTGTGTGAGGTACATGTTATGTTTCAAACAATAGTGTGACATTGTTACTTACGTTTAAAAGCCAAACACGGCGTTGACGTGTTAAGGTTGTCCCTTTTTATAAAAAAATACGGAGAAATTTTTCTTGAGACACACACAACGTTCAGTTATTTGCAAATTTGACAAAAACACAATGTTGCTGTTCTAAAAAAACATAAAAAGGGTTGCCAATATTAAAGACACTTTTTTACAGAGATCCGTATTTTTATAGTAACGTACACGGTCGTGACACAAAAACTACTCACACATTTTATTCTGATGTAAATCATAAATAGTAATGGTTATTAAGATTTCTATAGTATTATCTTATAAATCAAACATTAACCTTGCATAAATGCTGTAATATTTTGCGTGAGAATTTGACAATTCACCAGAAAAAAATATTATATTTTCGAATTCGGCAATCTCACACAACACGGTCCGTGACATTTTGGGCTTAGCAATTTTTTTTTATAGCTGGCTAATAACTTTATGCCAAAAATGATGCTCTGACATGATATTAGTGGTAATTTACTACGTGAATTAATACACACATTATATATTTTCCCACAAAATATATTCGATTCTTACATATCACAGAAAAAAATGTAAGAATAAGAATCACCCACATAGAGTCGAAATTTATAAAACATCAATAAAAAAGTTATATCGGCTGAAGTTTCCTGAACAGGTAGTGTTTTGTAGTGTTGAACGAAGCTGCAGGTTACATTCAATAATAGACCTTATTTGCATTTGCTCAAATTATTTCGAACCCGTTCGGTTCGGTCTTAAGTACCCGGGTACCCGGGTAGCACGCGGTTTCGTGAAAACGGTATCCGTGTATTCGACACGGACACGGGTACCCGGCTGGTTCGTGTAATTCGGGTTCTTAGTACCGTCGGGCTTAAGAACACGGGTATCCGGTTTGGCGAGTTACACGTGTACCGTGAGCCCTAGTAGTAAGGGGAGTATTTTATGCATATTATATTAAGTAAGTAAGTCTATACGCATAGTTAATAGGAGAGGCCTACGTCCAGCAGTGGACTATCATAGGCTGATGGTGACGATGATGATATTAAGTATCTAAGCTTTGAAGCTATATACAGGGTGTAAGTCTAATACGGGCGAACCTCTTAACGGGTGTTGGTTTAGGCCATAATAAGTACATTTAGACAACTTTTACTTAATATTACAAAATTATCAGGCTAAGCACATGATTGGTGCGACAGTATGTCGCCGCGAGATAGATCTCCCGTCCTTCACTAGCTATATTAACAAAAGAGGGACGGATAAACTATCTCGCGGCGAGATACTGTCGCGCCAATCATGTGCTAAGCATACAGTACGAAATAATTTGGCGCGCAATGTAGAGCAACACACTCAGCAGATGACATAACTGCCATATCAATAATAACAAATTCTCGTACCTACATTACTGCTTCAAAAAACTTAAAAATCTGTGGGGGTATAATTAAGTGTAACTTGAAATAAATAAATATTTTTGGACATCTTTAGACAAATCTACTTAGTCCCAAGGTAAGCTCAATTAAGGCTTGTGATGTGGTTACCAGGCGACGATATATACACGGTGTTACGTCAGCATTACGAAAAATTTTAATCCTGGATTCCTGACCATATTTAGAGTCATTAATGTTACATAAAATTTCCTGGATTCGGCTTGGTTTCAGAGATACGTAATCAACCTTTTTTCGAAATAAGTTTTTCGACGTAACTCGTCATTTAACTTCTTTTGGATTACAATGCTACCACAATGTGTTCTAATATTACCACACCTTTTGCCTGATAATCAAAAAATATGAATAGACTTGACGAAATAACCTCTACCTAAAAAAAACAATTGAAATAAATAATTTAAACAAATTGTTGTTATGATAAAAAGTACTGGAAATGTTAAAAAGTATTCAAATCGGCCTAAAAAAAAAGAAAAAAAAAATTTTTTTTTGGTGTAATTGACATTAGGTCTCAAAGTATTTTTTGTTTATTTTGATGTCTAGAATGCATAGTTAAAATCTGTCGCAATGCTCGCCTAACACCGTGTAATAATACATAGATACATATAGATACTTAAATACATAGACAGTCATGCCATATTTTTATCAATCTATCGATGTTTCTTTTTAATACATATAAGCTATATATCCAATCTTCCAAAAATGAACTTTAACTTTCTGACCGTACCTGCGAGAAGCGTTTTAATATGCTAATGCCCCAAAATAAATTCGACATCGCTTTATGGAAAATGAAGTATAAATTCAATTTTGGGGGTGCGGGGTAGGTAGTTTTATATTGAAAGAGAGCATCTAATACAAGATGATACAAGTGAAAGAGGCGGGATAGGTCATAAAAGTTTTGAAGATATACTTTTGTGGTTTTTTTGAAGATCAGGGGTGCGATTTTTGACTCTCACCAGTGACTTATTCTCACCGAAAACAAGTGATTTCCCTTGAGTTCGTATTTTTGAAATGTCACCGGTGACTAGAATTGTCATACCTATGATTTGGCTTTACGACTGCCCCCACCCACTCGATTTGAAATCACCGTGTGACTAAGGACTAAAAATATAAAATGTTCGTTAGAGATGAATTATAAATAAACACCTAATACCCGTACCCGTATGTACCCGTGCGAAGCCGGGGCGGGTCGCTAGTATATCATAAACATTCTCTCAATCAGTTTGCTGAATGGCACATCGATCAGAAATGCCCTTAGGTATGCTGACGAGATAGCTTTTCAAGGTTCCGTAAATGAGCTTTTTCGCGTTTAGAGACTCCCAATTACAGTGATTTGAAAAGAACTTAATTATAGTCAGGTTATGTAACGATAACAAAGCAGAACTTTTCAATAATAATCATCAAATTAAAAATTTACAAAACCGACTTCAACTGATTTCTCCAAGATCCCCGATTTGTTTCCATCATTGGTTTCCTCAAATCCTACTTTCTGAATGCAAATTCTTGTAAATGAATGGAATTTGCCAAAAGCGCCATATATGTGCGTATAACATTTGAAGAAATCCCTCGATTTCTCCAAGATTTCATCATCAGACCGCAACTTGGTGCCAACGGGACCATCTCATCATCATTATACACGTTCGATCACAAAAAAAAATTTAAATTGGTTCGCGATTTTCGGAGATATCAGGTAACATACATACAACGAAAAAAAAAACTGTCGAATTTTGAACCTCCTCCTTTTTTGAAGTCGGTTAAATACTCGGTTTTAGTGTTAATTTTATAAACTAAAATAAAGGTAGTAGTAAACTCTTTATTTTACAGAAACAAAACAAATCATTGAATTCATGTCGGAACGTAACGTATGAGCGACTGACCGATGACTGAATGGATGAGTGATTGTACGAATGAACGAGTGTACTTGGATGGGTATGAACGATGGATCGAGGAGAAGGCTGTAAGACGACCTAGCGAACTGACCTTTCTATTACTCCCTAGGGAATTTCACTTTTCTATTACTCCCGCTACGCGCGCAAGCAATGGCGCGCTTAGACAGCAAGTGTGATGAAAATAATATTATGTCTTAAAACTTATTTTTTTTTCGGCAAGTGTGATGAAAAACATTGTATGCATCAAGGGAGGTACCTACCTTAAGTACGGAATTACTAACGAGAGTGTTAGAAGGCTTTTATGACTCGAGTTAGTATTCCGCTTACCGACAATGTACTATTATTTTGTTTCGCTCAGGTTCAGAAACATACTCGCAGGTTAACCGCATGGCTTCTTTTACTTAAATTCCACACGACATTCATATACATAAAAGCGATTAACTATAAAAACGCTGATAAAGCATAAATTAGATTATCGTACTAAATTGCCGTGACGCACTGACTGAAATTAAAAATTATTAATGTCACTCTGATTGGGTGTCCTTAAAAGTGAAAATGCCCAAATTTAACATTCATCACCACCCCAACCTCTTCCCGTGGGTGTCGCAAGAGTCGACTAAGGTATGAAAGTGTCACTGATCATTATTTATTGAAGATTGATGATGGGCAGTAAAATCATCATAGTGGTACTGCGATCGCCAATCCGCTTGCCCAGCGTGGCGATTATGGGCATTACCTTCAATTGCGGCGCCATACTATGTACCTAACCTATACTACGCAGAGGTGATAGTCCAGCAGTGGACTAAATTAGGCTGATGATGATGAAATACTATTGGTAAGGAACCTGTCCCCTCAAATTTTTTACCTACTGGAAAAAAAAGCATGCATATTCTATTTCAACGATTTTTGATTTGATCAAAGTAAATTTTAACGACAAACGGGTCTTAATTGCGTTTAATTTTATACTGACGTTTCGAGCATAACGTTAATACGCGTGGTCGCAATCAGCAGTGTTATTAGTAAGAAAACCGCCTCGCTGTCAGCGCTGTGTCAGCGCTGCGGCAGCGTCGAGCCTAAAAATGGTTTTCACTAATGTACTTTAAACGACACTAGTGCTCGGTGACGAATGCGGCGTGAGCTGGAACTACACTGCGTCGAGAGTTTGACGTTTAATGTACATACGAACTTCGTATTCTCTAACGAAAAACAGCGACGAACTCGCCCACAACCTCGCTCACAGCCTCGATTCCTAAAGTCAAATAAAACAGCTAGGATTTTAGACAAGGCTGTCTCGACGTCGAGCTCGTTGACGAACGCAGCGTCGAATGTGTGAATAAGAGAATAGCATAGCTGACTGGCGACAAAATGATCAAAGTATCTCTTATAGTTTTCGCGATAGGGGGTGTTAATTGTAATTGTATTTGCTGCTATGGAACCCTTTGTGCGCGAGTCCGACTCGCACTTGACCAGTTTTTATACGAGTGTTTGATTCCTTTGGGGCAGTTAAATGTTAACAGTCCTATAATGGGGTTAGTATCCAAACCCGTCACGGTCTATAAAAGGACGTTTATAGACGTCCATACTAACATAAACATTATACTTGTACAAATGTTTGGGGTTCTTACATTACAAGTAGGTAGAACTCTATTTAATAATTACAAGTACATAATAATAAATATCTTGGGACATCTTACACAAATCGACCTAGTCCCACAGTAAGCTCAATTAAAGCTATTGTGGGTACCAAAACTAACAAACAACGAAATATGTAAATATGATACACATATACCTGTATAGATACATAAATACATATATACAGCTGTGACCAAGGATCAATTACTTGTGATAAATAAATACACAAATGATGCCCTCGCAGGAATTCGAACCCGGATCCTCCAGCTTCGCAGGACACTCTCTACCGAATTAGCTACAAACCCGTATATAAGTTTTCATATCGTAAAATAAAATGAGTTCTAAAACTCTATTCACCTTTAATATGCAATCTCAAAATAGAAAACCTATCGCATACTTCGAAAACTTCAAGCCTCTTTCTCTGTCACACTGGTGACATCTTCATTGGAGTGACAAACACAGATGCCCGATGTTTACGATTTTCGCCCCACGAATGAAGTATTGCCTCTCTGTCGCACTTACGTACGAATTCACAAGTGCGAGAGAGAAGCAACACTTCGTTCGTGATTCGCGGTAGGGCCTCAGATTACTCGAGCTATAAAGGCCGTTACACACATCGTTATAACCATAAAGGCCGCTCCACACTTCCGCAAGGAAATTGCTGTTGCGTGAGTCGGCCCGTTACGGATTACCGTTATTTTGTTCGAAAATTGAAGGCACGCTAGTTGTATGGGCATTCGTTGTTGGCAGATGCCTTAATGTTCCGCACATAGTCTACAGCATTTTAATCCTAATGTTGGCAGTATATCTATAGTTTTTTTTATTCTATGAAGTACTTTAATACACGTTTAGGTATACAGGATGTAAAGCTAATAAATGGACGAAGCTCTTACCGGGTGTTAGTGTATAGTAGCTATAATAAATACATTTAGGTAACTTTTTTCTTAAAATTACAGTTAAAATAAATTTCATACAAAATAAATCACTCGAGTGCCTTTACAATGTTCGTATAGTAAACCGTTTGTGAGTAGAAAACAAAAAATATTAACTAATATGGCTGAATTTCCATAAAATTTACGTCTTTGACACGTATCGTGAAACACGTTCGCAGATGTATTTTTACGTTAATACTAATATATTATGTTAATAGTTTTAACTAAAATATACAGCGTGTGTCTTTCATAACGACATTCCTTTTAAGGGGTGAAAGTACAAGTCTTAATGAACTGAAATTAGCATATTTAGTTAAGGTATTAAAAAAAAAAAATTCATACAAATTAATTCGGCACGCAATGTATCAGTAATAACAATAACTAATAAATTAAACCTAACAATTGACATATGATTTTATTGAAATCTCGCTCTTAGTAACATCCTGACAATTACAATTAATTACCTACCTATTTACATCCTACATGTCGGTGACACTTTTCGATGACAAGTCCGTCAAAAATCATGACCCTTGTTCATGCCTTGTTCATAAGAAAAGGACTTAACAGCCCAGGGTGCCTAGCCAAGTTGCCAATGGCTATCGCTCAGTAGCGTATTTTAGTTTTCCGTCTTTGTCATTCTTTCTTATAAGTGCGACAAAGACGATTAAGCGCTAGGTAATTTTGTGTTAACTAAGAAGGCGGAAACAGATAATCGTTTTGTTTATGTACCGATTGAAAACTTCACATTGATTGAGTTGAAGTGTCAAGATAACATCAAGTTTGTTGATCAACAGACTTTCCTAATAAATTTAATAAAAATGTTTGAACTAGGTAATGTGATTTCTAAGAAGTGATAATGTATGCAGTGATTTTTGATATCAGTTCAGTGAAAAATACGATTCAAAATGTGCTGGCTAAGACAGTAAGACACAGAAAGAATTGTTGATGTAAATTTGTTGTGCTAGTGTAGTCTTTGGACTACATGCGAGATTTGTCTCGCATGCTTTAAATTGTAATATTTTCTAGTAATGGATAATTCAGTAAATAATTTAACGTCGGCAACAGTTCGCAGTTACTTTAATGATTTGATCGAATTAAAATGAAAACGAAACTAGCTTTTCCTCTCAGAAACGTCAAATAAATGTTTGCATTACATTGCTGCTCGAGATTTTTATAAAAATTAATTACTCTTAAATAATAAAGGCAATCGTTATATTATTTTACTAAAATGGTTAACAACACTTTAATCTATCGTTACTTAAAAGCAATGTCGCTATCAAAGACACACACTGTATGTGAACTCAAGGTTTATAGTATTTTGTGCAACCCTTGTTTAAAAGAGGTCAAAAAAGGTGAGTGCCGTGGGTATGAATTTGAGGCGAAGCCGAAAATTGTTATTAAAGACGCCACGAGCATTTTTTGACTCAGTTAAACAATGTTGCATACAATACTTTTTCTACGACCACAGACTTATTTTCAAATAAAATTGTAAATTTTAGTAATATTTTTAGTCAAACACAATTTTATTAATCATCAAGGTCGGGCGGAAGACGTCGAAATAAAAAAAAAAACTCCGCTATGGTTTACTGTTCATCAGAAAAGACATTTAAAATTAGGTTGGCAGCCATGTATTTCATTAAGTCTTGTATACACGAGGTGTCTTAATATGCAAAAAACGCACTGCGTGTAAACCCGAATGCGTTTATAGGGAATACACAATATAGACATATCTTGACATCTGTAAGGTAGGGACTTAAAGGTGTGTTCACGACCATGTTAATGACAAATAAAAGTACGGGACTAGAAAAATCTTAAACTTGGCGATGAAACCAAGATTGTGTTCTAAAAGTGCGTTATTATGAAATAATGCAAGTTTTTAGGTTTGTTTACATTTTTTTTGTTCCTACTGACGAATGGTATATTCTACATACCTGTCAGCCTCCGTAGCCTAGTTGGTAGTGACCCTGCCTACGAAGCTGGAGGTTCCGGGTTCGAATCCCGGCGAGGGCATTATTTGTGTATTTATTTATCACAAATATTTGTTCCTTGGTCATGGCTGAGTATGTATTTAAGTATCTATATGTATCTATCTATTATATATATCGTCATCTGGTACCCACATCACAAGCCTTATTTGAGCTTACCGTGGGACTGGGTCGATTTGTGT
Organism: Thaumatotibia leucotreta; assembly: GCA_025490895.1. Classification (NCBI taxonomy): domain Eukaryota; kingdom Metazoa; phylum Arthropoda; class Insecta; order Lepidoptera; family Tortricidae; genus Thaumatotibia; species Thaumatotibia leucotreta. The sequence continues at coordinate 19,385 of JALPQI010013928.1, forward strand.
AAGATGTCCCAAGATATTTATTTATTTTTATTTATTCATTTATTTATCTACATTTCTCAAAATGTAAATAAATACTGCGGTGTCGTAATTAAGTGCATCTCAACAAAACCTCTTTAAATGATTGATTTGATTACACTGTTGAATTCTATGTCTAGTTCAATTCATCGCCCGTATTCGATTTGCACATACAGTTTATGTATAATGTTACAAAAAACTTGCACATACAGTTGCCAAAACAAATACGTAACTAAAGCGAAACGTAAACAAAAAATCTTTGAGGAAAAACAAAACAGTACTAAATAACGCTAAGACGAGCATAAATCCGGGAGAGATGAAACGGGTTAGATGTGCAGAGGAGGGGTTAAAAGGATAGCCCCAGATAACGATGTTACGGGAAATATTTTTATGTCGATCGCAAGTAACAATGTATGTATATGTTTAATATACCTAGTAAGTATACTTAAATGTTTTCAATATGTTTTCACATTTAGGGACTACCAATTAGCGTCTAATTAGAGTGTACCAACCTAAAATTTAAAAAGCTGGTAAGTGGCTGGCATATCTTTTTTGAACGACTGATGAAAATGAATGAAAATTAAAAACCTAGTAAGTTACATTACAAGTGCGAAAAAATTAAGTTTGAAACGAGTGGTGATAAATGCGACCGAAGGCAGTGTTTTAAATTGAGTTAAGAATTTTCTTTTCATACGTGTATGGTACGACGTTTTGCAGTATACCGAAGTTTGGACCTAAAAAAACATCATCAGTACAAATCGTTGGACTAGTTACAAGGATATTAATAATTTTGTCGTTGTAGCAACAACTACTTCGTAGAAAGCATCCTACGAAGTAGACATGTGGGGCGATTGCAAAAAAAATGTACATAGGTTAGTTAAAGGTAGGTTAAAGGTCAATAAATAAAACAACATTTTACGTCATAACTGTCTATTAGTAGTTTGTATAATAACTTTTGGCAGTGGGTAAAATTTCCCATGAGCTATCAATAAAGGTGGGTTTACTTTACACCAAACGAGCGAATGCTCATTCTATCACATCATCATCACATCATCAGCCTATGATAGTCCACTGCTGGACGTAGGCCTCTCCTATTAACTATGCGTATAGACGCATAAGGAGGTAAATGCCCATAATCGCCACGCTGAGCAAACGGATTGCAGATCGCAGTAATGTGTCCACTATAATGACGCTGCTGCTCATCATCAATCTGTTATCAAATAATCGTCAGTGACACTTCGATCCCGTAGTCGACTCTTACGACACCCGCGGAGGATTTGGGGACCTCATTCTATCGCCCACTACGAAATCAACGAATTTCGACGAATTCGTTTTGTGTAATGAATGAATTTCGTAGAGTGGGGGATAGAATGAGCATTCGCTCGTTTGATGTAAACTCACCTTGATACGCATTCTACATTTTTTAATTTACTGCCTTTTGCTACTGGTTGTTTGACACAGTATACCATAATAGTTCTCAATGGGTCTCATAAGAAGGCTCAAAGTCACCCAAAGGGCAATGGAGAGGGCTATGCTAGGAGTCTCTCTGCGTGATCGGATTAAAAATGAGACCATCCGCAGCAGAACCAAAGTAACCGAAATAGCTCTCCGAATCGCTAAACTGAAGTGGCAGTGGGCGGGGCACATTGCGCGTAGAACCGATGGCCGTTGGGGCGGGAAGGTTCTTGAGTGGCGGCCACGTACCGGAAGGCGTAGCGTGGGTAGGCCCCCCACAAGGTGGACCGATGACCTGGTGAAGGTCGCAGGATTCCGCTGGATGCGGGTGGCGCAGGACCGGTCATTGTGGCAATCTTTGGGGGAGGCCTATGTTCAGCAGTGGACGTCTTTCGGCTGATATGATGATGATGATGATGATGACCATAATAGTTTGTATGGCTAACTTTCGTAATATATTGTAAATATTTTTTTTCGTAATACGTATACAATTGATGCGATTGTGATTTTTGTTTTGATTAATTTTGGTACTAACATAATTATTTGAGGCACTATTTGTAACTAACACCATATGGATTTAATTGTCGGAAATAAATGATTTTTATTTTATTTTTTTATTTTTTAACTTAAGTAGGTACTTATGTATAATTTTAATGCAATCGATCTATAAAGCTTTGCAAAACAAATTCATACATACTCGTAATGTCAGTATGGGCAAGGTTTTAGGGAACGCAGGTATCGTTTTGATACTTGTATACTCTATGGAAGTCTATATTAATTCACATAATTTATTGCGCATACTTCAAATTGGTATAGCGTTGTTACGTATAATACTGCCAAATGTATTATGCGAATTCATATCAGGACTATTAATGTTAGGCATATAAAGAGCACCCACTCTATGCTCTATGATATTACTCTATGGTAAAAGGCACGATCTAAAACAATTGAATGGCGCATTATAATAACGTTCAAAACCTTAGGAATAGCTTCAATTTGAATTAGGAACGCTAACGTTCGATCTGAGAGGATTCCCATTGCTTAACTATTCTACAGTGAGTACCCAAATCTACTAATTTGTGTAGAAATTGAAGGATTGCCTGTTGTATACCATCCGTCAGAAGAATAAAAAAAAATAAACAAATATGGCTGACGATATTTCGCATTTAACGTCTTTGACACATAATCGTGGAACATGTTCGCAGATATATTTTTACGTTAATACTAATAAATGTCAATAATTCTAACTGAAAATGTATGTGAACATTGTGAACTTAAGGTTTCAGGTTTTAAATTGGTAATAAAACCAAGATTGCGTTATAAGAGTGTGTGTTTATGCAATAATGCAACTTTTTAGATTTAATTATTTTTGAAACGGGTTACTCATGTAATTTAAGTCGATGATTGCTCCACATGTTTTGATACATTTAGATGATCCTCATCAAATTACGTGAGTAATCCGTTTGATAAATATTTAAATATGTTTGAGTCTCACATTGGTTATAATTCTTTGTTTTCTATTGATACAAAAAATTGTATACAGAGCTTCCCAAAACTACGTGACATAAATAAATATCTTGGGATCATACACAAATCAACCTAATCCCACGGTAAGCTCAATTAAGGCTTGTGATGTGGTTACTAGGTGACGATATATATAATAGATATATATAGATACTTAAATACATAGACAGCCATGACCAAGGAACAAATATTTGTGATAAACAAATATGTACACAAATAATACTCTCGCCGAGATTCGAACCCGGAATCTCCAGCTTCGTAGGCAGGGTCACTACCAACTAGGCTATGGAAGTAAATGGTGGGAAATTACCTTAAATATCGCAGATAGGGTATTTTTCTGAAATAAGACTAACGTTCTTTTCAAAAGGTAGTCATTCTGCATTCACAAATTTTGTATAAATTACTTACCTCGTCGATTTTCACCAGCTTTCTTTGAACATTTGGAACATCACCAATACTATTCTATATTCAAATTTCAATCCCGAAACCGTTAGCCAAACTTGCGATTGCTGACTTGCGGATTCCGAATTCAAAAATATTCAGTTAGAAGATAGAAGGCAGATAATTGCTCCTTTATTTGAAATTTAATCAAGCATTTATTATTTCTTTTTTGAATGTCCTGTTGTGATTTGAGGCAGTCTTTTATATATAAAAGAGTTAGCAACCCCGAGATATTGGCGACTATAAGTTTTAACGTGCCTCTCCGATACGTGTGGCGGCAACACCAGCGACACCGGCCGCTACTGCTACGGTGGTGGCGCATGCTGGTGGTGGTGACGCGGTCTTGGTGAATAACACTGCTGGTGGGTCACCCTTGAAATCACAGTTTAATAGCATTAAAATTGACAACACTTTGTATTTTTTGAATTATGTGTCGCTTCCAAGGTGGGTCACCACTAATCATGATAGTAGAGTTTGCAGGATACTTTCTTCGAACAAAATATTCAACTGTTGTCCCCTGGGTGATGTGACAGAATAATGACAGTAAAAAGGGGTCATTAATCATCATCACCCTCACATCAGCTGAAAGATATCCATTGCTGAACATAGGCCTACCCCAAAGATTGTCACAATAACCGGTCCTGTGTCCCCGCATCCAGCGGACTCCTGCGACCTTCACCAGGTCATCAGTCCACCTTGCGCCTACCCACGCTGCGCCTTCCGGTACGTGGTCACCACTCGAGAACTTTCCCGCCACAACGGCCATCGGTTATACGCGTAATGTGCCCCAATTAATGTGCAATGTGCGCAATTAAGTGGTCATTAATAGCTACTTATTTATTTGGTGACCTCGGTACTCTAAAAGAACAATTATCGAGGATATCCGTTTCAAATAAACCTTGTTATATAATAATTTGCCAGCAAACCTTTTTTCCGTAATTCATTAGTCGACTATAAAAGGTTACTAGAGTAATTACACAAAGAGTAGTTCATCTTAATAAAATAATCGATGTAACAAAAATAGTGGTAATCGTTTTCGGGTCATTCAGTATTCCATACAGATTGAAGAAAAGTATTGAAAAAAAATCGCGGAAAAGAATAAGGTTTATAGCGACGGATGTCCGAATAGGCCATAGGAAATATGTTTGTCACCATACGTTTACCGTGTTTGCGCTAGAGTTAGAAATTTCATAAAATATCAAACACATGTGACTAACGCTGCGATTAACCCATACAATAATTTTATTGTGTTAGTTTTTAGTAAAACGTCCCACTTTGTCGCTTACCGTAAAGACCCGATTTCCTTGTATCTCCATATGAATAAACTGACAAAGCGGCTTTATGGCAACCGACAAAGTGGGACGTTTCACTAAACTCACTCACATAGAACGCTTAGGTACATAAATATTTTACTGAGATTTTATTTGAGTCAATCAATTTTTTCTGTCACTGGTTGATATTATTACATTCTCCTGTGTCACCTTTTAAACACACCGTTTAGTAGCATTAAAATCACATTCGTAGCTCGTGTCGCCTTAAAACTGCCACTCGATTTAAACTTAATTTTCACACTTGTGTACTAATATACTATTTCAGTACAGATGGTGCTTTATTTACGCAATAGTGCGATAAGTAGTTAATTTCTTGCCAGGTTGGAATAGAAACTTTGAAGGGTTATCTGTACTGATAAACGTTGTACGATACACGTGCGATAATACTTCAAAAACTTGTTCAAAGATGGATTACTGTCATAGCTGCATACTGTGTACCACACATTTCATAAGGGAAACTTCGCCTTGACCCTCAACAACCTTCAAATGTAATCACGGCTTCTAAGAAGCGTTTTCTTTGCGGAAAGTAAATATTTCCTCGAAAAGCGGCTTATGAAGAGTGTCAACAAAAATATTGTTGCAAATTTTTTAGCCGTTATTTTTAGGGTTCTGTAGTAAAATGTCAAAACGGGTTGGTATTTAATTATAAATATTGGATGTCATATACCAAAAAAAAACCAAGATCACCAACGTCCAAGGTGAACGTCAACAACGTCAATTCGGTCTTAGCAACCACCAGTCAATTTTCTCGGGTATATGCAATCCTTTACAAGGCTAGGCGCTTTTGACCATACTCTAAGGGCAAGCAGCATGCATGCAAGATAGCAGCACTACATGCATGCACCTCCTATCAGAATACTTTTCAGTTTTCTAGAATAGCTAGAGAATTGGTGCTGCCATCTATAGAAGTAATTTTGAAAACACAAATTAAATTATTTATTAACTAAATATTTTGATTCGTTTTTTTATTTTTTCCCCAGTAGGTATTCGGGTTGGATTGGTATTGGTTTTGCCATGTTTGTCCGTATGATATTAGTAATTTTACTTGGAAACTGTAAACACTTTTAACTACTACTAAAGCTAATTTCTTCTTCTTCACGCCTCGCAACTCGAGGAGTCTAGGGTCGTGAGGTGTGAACGCGCGTTTAGTGCTTGATAATGGAGACCTAGGCTCTCGAAATCATGTGGCGCGTAGTGACAAGATGCACGTGAGTTAACCGTTTAATTATATTTACAGTTATTATGTCTTAGGAAAGATTAAATACAATAGGTAAGGGCTTGTCCATTAATCACGTCATGTTTAAGACCCCCCCACCCCCCATGGTGATATTTTGGTGATATTTTCTGGACCCCCTCCCCTAGCCAATATGACGTGTAATTTTTTGCCAACTTAAGTAGTCCATTTAATAACACTTGAATTTACGTACTTTTTTGCCAACTACGAGACAAATGCTCGCGAAGTTGTAAAACTTAGTATTTAAAAAGTGTTTTATAAAAAAGTAACGATTTTTTACTGGCTATAATGCTGTTCAGCAGATTCGAGAGCAACAAAAAATTACACGTGATTTGTCCGATGACCCCCCCTCCCCTATGCTGATAATTGGTGATTTTTTATTGACCCTCCCATCCCCCTATATAGTATGACATGATTAATGGACAAGCCCTAATATATTGAAGTAATTGCGAAAGCACAAATCAAATTATTTATTAACTAAATATTTTGATTTGTACGTTCAGTTTTTCCCCAGTAGTCACACTACTAATACTATATAAATTATAAATATTGATGTCATACCAAAGAAAAGATCGAGTGGTCGAGCGGTGCAGGCATCAGCCGCGAAAGCTGAGCACGTGGATTCAATTCCCACCTCGGACGTTTGTGATCTTGGTTGTTTTTTCTTTGGTATATGACATCCAGTATTTAAAAAATGTTTATTTTTTATGTATCTTTAGTATTTATACTACAATATAAATAGCTACATAATAATTATTTTCCTCGCCATTGTCTGTAAAATCTCTTCACTAAATCTCTTCCAATCACAGTTCAAGTAAATTTAAACAATACGCTTCACCGAACTTGCAATTTCCCCAAATTGGGTTAATATAACATGGCGTACTGTTTTATGTACACTTTGATTCTAATACTAAAAAATGACTAAACTTAATACGAATTTTACGTCGCTTACTACCTTTTAGAAAAAAGTGGTTTGTCAGAGATCTTTTATAAGCGCACTTTGGTTCTATTTTGCAGTAATAAAATGACAAAATTCTATACCAATTGCATGTAACTTACGTCGTTTTGGTTGAAAATGGTTTAGTTTCTGAACGAAATTGAACTTTGAAGCGATTGTTTTAGAGGTGTTTTACCTGGAAACGTTAGTTTAATGTGAAAATGGCATTTTCTGAGTATTAGAATCGGCGCGAAAACGGGCGGTTTCTATGGGTCGTTCCTAATTCAGCCGAGTTTTATGCAGCGTAGTCACTCATTCAATCAATCAATCAAATTATTTATTTGCCGGAATACAGTTATTACAGTTGTTACAGCTTAGATAGATCGGTGTATTCGGCCCACATACAGGCATGCAAATATTTTCACATCGTAAATTTTACAATATTAATTTACAAAATAGATACCACCTATCTGAATATAACAATAAAAATTATAGTAATGTCAAACAATAAAACAGTATATAAAATCACAATGGTCAAAACACATAAAAAATAACAAATTAAAAAATGAAAATAAATGTAAAAGAAAGAGAAAAAAAATGTTACAATGTCAAGATAAATAATTGAAATCAATACAGATCTAAAGAGACACCATTACCGTCAATAATCCCTTTACACTAAAATAACATTTATTCATTAACCAATTAGTCAGTTGACATTGCGATTAACTGATGAAGTTGCGGTGTGGTGACGGCCATGGTACAACAACGCTCACCACTGGCGTGCATTTTATTATTAAAGTCTCTTGAAATGTAAAATTTCTTTTGAGATCAGTCAAATTCTTTATCACGAAATCATACAAATATGTCCACCACCCTAAATCTTCCCGTGGGTGTCGTAAGAGTCAACTAAGGGATTGAATTGTCAATGAATATTCTTGTATATTACCTATTGATGATGAGCAGCAGCGTTATCATAATGGACACAAACTTAACTATACAGGAAGTATAGGATTGACGACGGGCAGTAGCATCACACTACTACTGCGATCGCCAATCCGCTTGCACAGCGTGGCGAATTAATATTGGCATTTACATAATGCATCGATCGGCACGTATACTTAATATTAGAGGACTAAGCCCAGCAGTGGACTGAGAGAGGTTGATGAGTGATCACTTGACTGATAGACCTTGCAACCAAGATATATAAAACTTGATCCTTATTAGCTTATTGCTACGTATGTCGCCGCGAGATGGTAACGTATGCGGAATGAAATCTGCACAAAGTTTAATATTATATTAAATAAATGATATCATTATTATTTTCTTGAACATGTACGTTTTTTAATATCGATTTTAACAAGTATTCATGCAAGATAAAAACTACTTGAATCCAAAGTGTATAACTTTAGTTTTATGATACTTTATCCATTGATGTCGAAAAAACAAATGTTAGCATTTTTCTTGCCTCTAATTTTATCTTCTGTAGGAAAACTTTTTAAATAAAAATCCTTTGCTCATTATATTTCATATTCTTGTTAATTGGTCTATTGATACTTACTTATTATGCTAAAAATATTTAATTGAAATTAGCTATAAGTCGTTCACCGTGACATCCGTTACTGAAAAAGCAGTGTTTTTTACACTTTTTGATCAAATGGCGAAGTCATATTTTCAAAGTTGTTTATTTTTATTTTCCGTGTTGATAGGCTTGCTCTTTGTTTATGTTTCGTAATGCCCATGGTTTGAGGATGTTTTTCATCAATTTTGTTGTCATATTTAGAAGTATTTCTGAGCTCCCTGTTCGATTTTGTGATTCGGGTTAACGTAATTTCCTTTATTCGAGCTCTTTCTGAAAAGTGGCTGTAGCCAAATTGTTACATTACACTAGGTTTCTAATATCATTTATTGGAAACGAAAAGAATGCGAGATTTTTATAAAACAGTGTTTCAAATCTTGCCTTCTTCTAAAAAATCAGAATCATCGTCGATTTTGGCCTTAGCAAATGTGTCTTGTGGAAAATACATGCAGTTGTGCGACATTGTTCTACTCAATTGGCCATAATTTCTAAAGAAAAATGCCAAACCCGCCAAAACTATCCAATTTAATTAACAATTGTATACAAATTAATTTAGCATTGAGACACAAGTTAAATTTAATTTTTTTATTTTGTTTTTACTTGTTCAAAATTTGTGCAAATTTCACTCCGCATACGTTATGCGTAGTTCAATTTCAAAATCGGAATATAAGGGACACTCTAACTATCACGATCATGATTCATAATCATCATGGTTAGTGGGTAGGTCACCATGGAAAAGCCATGGAACATTTTGTCAGACGTTTGACCACGATCATACTTGCTGGTAAGTGATGATTAGGGTTAGGATTTTGGTGGCATTTATTGAACATAGAGCAGTGGAGTCGATGTTACAAACATTTTTAACTTGAATAACTGATTAACTTATAAAATAATAACGAAATAGTGTTCATTTCAAGCTGGATTTATCAAGTAATTTAAATAAATAACACGTATTTTATTTAAGAGAAACTAGAAAAATATTAATTTTCTATTAAAAATGATGGTACCTATATGAAATTTATTTATTTAATTATTAAGATTCTATTTCTCTCGAAGACCGTAAATATTATATAATAATCATAAGCTATATTACAAAGAATGACTGAACTTCAATTCATAGGTAGTCAAATATTAAAGATGAAATTATTTAATACCTACTTAAAATTGACGAAACCCAAAAGAAAATATTTATTTATTATTTCTGATTAATTAATTATTCAATCAATCATAAAAAAATTAAACATCGACTCCACTGTTCTCTGTCCACCTAATGCCACCAAAATTCCTAACCCTAGTGATGATGCAGTCTACGGGGGAGCACGCTTACCTATGAGATACCTTTTCACTCTTGCCTTGAAGATATTCACTTATACTTACTGCCTCATAAACATTCTTTCATAAAAAGAACTTTGTGAGAACAGAAAAACAACACATAATTATAAACTTATCCCCTTATTCATAAACGTTTGTTAACAAGCCGCTAATAATTGTTTGTCCCTTTTGCTCTTATGGACACATTGTTAAGACCGAAAGGGACAAACAATTATTAGCGGCTTCTTAAGTTAACAAACGTTTATGAATAAGGGGGTTACTGTCTGGACAAAAATACTAGCATTTATAAGTTTTGTAAAAATAAACGCAACTGGACTGTGATTTTAAGGGTGACCGAGGAGGACATAACCATAGCAACGAGTGACAAGTTAAAGGTTATTGACCCTTACTCTGGCTCGAATAAATATGGGTAGAAAGGGGAAACATCCATCTAATACCGGTAGATGTGACATGCTTTAATACTAAAAGCGGGAGATTTAAGTCTGTAGGTAGTATCGTTAGACAGAACACTATTTGTCGCTTCTAGTTTTGGATATTAAATGCTGGAACTGAGTGAAATAATACATAACTGAAATTAGCATTGGCCGTGTGGTGACGGCAGTAAGAATACATTTGTCACCACCCCAACTCCTCCTGCGGGTGTCGTAAAAGTCGACTAAGGGATTGAAGTGTCACTGACCATTATTTCATAAAAGAATGATGATGGGCGGCAGCGTCATCATAGTGGACACGTTACTGCGATCGCCAATCCGCTTGCCCAGCGTGGCGATTATGGGCATTTACCTCCTAATGTGTCTATACGCATTGTTAATAGGAGAGGCGTACATCGTTGCGTTATATACATTTAAGTACCTATCTATTTTAACATCGCCGAAAAATAGTAGATGGAAATACCCAAATATTTTTTTTCATTAATAGAAATGCCATTTTATTGCACCTTATAGAGTTTAATTGAATTTAAACTTTTGTGTAGCATAATAACTGTAAATATTTTTCAGCCTACGTAGCGTAGTTGATAGCGGTCCTGACTACGAAGCTGGAGGTTCCGGGTTCAAATTTCGGCGAGGGAATAACTTGTGTATTTATTTATCACAAATATTTGTTCCTTAGTCGTGGTTGTCTATGCTTTTATGCAGAATAGTAATAAAAAAAAAAGTTTATGCATATATCTATTAAATATATCGATACCTTTAGGCTCAAAGGGCGTAAACGCCATTTTGGCCAAAATGAGTTTTTAATGCAGTTTTGTTCAGTTTTTTTTTCTCTATCGATATGTGTAGTTAAAACAACGAAATTCGACAATTTAGGGGATATACGACCCACGTATTTCTAGGAGATTTTTTAAAAGCAAGAGGCGTATTTGATACATTTACACAATTTTTTGTTTATTTAGGTAATAAGTGCAGTAATAAAAAAAATAAAGAGGTCTTATAACCAAGTTGTTATAAAATGTTTATCATACAAAACTAAACAAGCTCATACGACGTACAAATTATGCTACTCAATTTAGGTAGTATGAGTCTAGTAGGCTAAATTAGGTTTATACGCCCGTATCCTTGCATTGTACATTTCAAAATGACTCATGCGCCGTAACGTAGTAGGCATGCTGCGCCTCGTTGATAGCCCTATGTGCAAGTGAGATAGTATTCATGCGACGAAAAGATGTGAGCTGATGAGAGTGAAGTTAGCTGCCCGTCGTCGTTTGTTTCTAAGGTTAGTTGATAAGTTTGTATTAGACTTACCTATTTTTTATATGGATGGGATTCGGAATGGTGCGTTTATAAAATAGTTATTTTAATAAACTCATTACCCACTTTCATGTAACAATACCTACCTGTACATAATGTCAGCGATAAGTAGTTATCTAAACGGTAGCTAATAATAATAATATGTAGGTGATAGTACAGATTCTATCGTTTAGATTGGATGAATTATTGGTTATTAACTCTTACGAAATAATAGGTAAGTCTTTTTTCACAATATTGATAAGTAGGTAATGTGATAATCTTCGACCGCGATTAGTTGGTATTCATTGAAATGAAACTGTTAATGTGATAAATTAATGTAAAATATGTCAATCAATGTTAATGTCGTGGGATACGTTTTTTAGAGCTCCGACCTAAACTCTGTTTTCGGAGCTTTTATTGAATGAGTCCGGTACTGTAAATCGGTTAAAGATGTTTATTTCTATGCTGGTATCTGTTTATTTTAAGGCGTATCGCATTAGTACTTTACCAGTTAAAGTACTAATCTGGTCTGTGTGTACGCCGCGGAATTGTGTAATCTTTTGATTTCGAATCCGAATTGTGTTACCCCCTATGTTAACAAAACTTTTTGACTTATACGCCCCAAGCAATATACAAATTATGAGTTTTAGGCTCGCTAAGTTATTTTATTATTTCAAAATTGCTTACGTACTCTGTACCTATACGATAGTAATGAAATGATTCATTGTCATTATCCAATTATAAAGTAAGAATGAACAGTTATTGCGTTATTAAAACTACAGTATAGAACCGAATGACCATCATTCTAAATCTATGTATGTTGCAAGTGTGAAATGAAAAGCATAGACAGATAATGTGATAAAAATGGTAGACATTGTATATAATGTGTATAAATTTACGTTCAATTTCAGTCGACATTTTTAATTTACAGTACGCACAGTTATATTTTTTGGTTCTGTGCGTTTTAAACATAAATTTAATTTAATGATTAATTATTTGAAAAGTCTTCTACTCCATTTAGTATGTAATTAATATCTACATAATTATAAGTTGGTAACTATAAAAAGAAAGAAATGCTATGTGAGAGTAAAAGATCTTTAGTTGTGTCTATAGGTTTTATAAAAAACAAAAGATAAAGATATGTGATTATTAGTCTTCTAAAAGCATGCTATTATACTTAATTTAGTAGTTAATATGTATGTTTTGGCAATTATAAGGAAAAATAATACTAAATGAGAGTAAATGTACCTTACATTGCGTCTAGAGAATAATATTGAAAGAAATATATATATATAATAAAGATGTTGTCATTATTAATTGCTGTTTGTAAGAAGCTCATCAAAACTTTCATCTAGAGTACCTATAGCATTTTATGGGTGTCAGGCGTGGGCCATGACGAAAAAGGACAGAGAAATACTGGAAGCGTTTGAAATGTGGAGCTGGAGATGAATGGAGAAGATAAGTTGGACAAAAAATATCACAAATGAAGAAGTGCTTAAAAGAGTGAATGAAAAAAGGAGTTTGCTAAAGATAATAGAAAATAGGAGAGGGAAAATGTTTGGTCACCTTATATGACATGACGTTTTGATAAAAAAAACATAATAGAAGGAAGAATTTAAGGAAAGCGAGGAAGAGGGAGACCTAGAGGAAGTTACATGAAACAAATAAAAGAGAAAGTAGACGTTGTGTCGTATAAGGAAGTCAAGGAGGTGGCTTTAGACAGAGTAAGATTGATACAGTTACATTCATCAGTTACGCCGACAAGAGTTTGAGTCTTAAATTTATGATGAATTGTTGTTTGTTTTACTGGTTTCATTTCGCATTTTAATCTGGGTTTTAGTAGTAGCTTAATTGTCCAATAACGCCATTAACATTATTTTTATCCCTAGACATAAAAGAAAAATATAATCAACATGTTGCTGATTATATTTTTCGCATAGTCAGTGTAGACATTTTTTTAATAAAAGCAGCAACCTTTTAATTGATTATAAGTATTTTTTTAATCCCACGGTGTATTTATTATACACCCATTCAGAGCATTGCCTATGTTATGAATGAGTTTATAAGACCGATTATAACTATGGTAATTGTGATATACGCCCCATTTAGACCAAAACTTAAACGTTTAGTAAGCAATACTCCCTACATTCTTTGCATATTATGTGAAGTTTAAGAGCGTAAACGCCATTATTTCAAAAAGTTTAGGGAGTATAACATACCCTTTTTCTTTATTTATTCATTTATTCTAAATAATTGATATTCAAAATATTTATCTTAAAAATTTAAATACGTTGGTCAAAATTTAAGTTAATCTGCCAAAAAACAAAGAAGTTGTGATTTTTTTTCTAAAATACTTTTCTTTTTTTGCTTCTCCTGTAAAGTGGCAATTTGGCGTTTACGCCCTTTGAGCCTAAAGGTATCGATATGGTCGCCTGGTACCCACACACAAGCCTTAATTACCTATTGAGCTTACCGCAGGACTGGATCGATTTGTGTATAGGTCCATTCAGACCAAACGAGCATTCGCTATATCCCTCTAATGCATATGAAGCCAAATATGGTTTCATTGGTTTTGGACTCTATTGACTGCTGTTAGGGTTCAAATTTGAAATGCATTTTTGCCTGTCTTATGCATTAGAGGGATATCTCCCACTCTACGAAATCAACGAATCACGTTTTGTGTAACGATCGAATTTCGTAGAGTAGGGGGTCAGAATAGCGAATGCTCGTCTGGTCTGAACGCACCTTAAGATGTTCCAAGATATTTATTTACATAATAAAAGTAAGTAAAACGGTTAAACTCACCATCATCATCATCATCATCAGCCTATGTTAATCCACTGCTGGACGTAGGCCTCTCCTATTAACTATGCGTACAGACGCATTAGGAGGTAAATGCCCATAATCGTCACGCTGGGCAAGCGGATTGACGATCTCAGTAATGTGTCCACTATGATGACGCTGCTGCCCATCATCAATCTTGTAGAATAGTCAGTAAAACTTCAATCCCTTAGTCGACTCTTACGACACCCGCCGGAGGAGTTGGGGTGGTGACCAATGTATTCTTACTGCCGTCACCACTATATCATATACGTATTACATAACATTCTGACTTGATAGATATAGTGTCAAAGTTAAAATTCGATTGAACTCTGGAGTCTGTCACTAGGACTCTGGAGATTAAACATCGCGCGACATATTTTGCGGGTCACGAGTCGTAAACGCGGGCCTCAGTGCTCGATAATGGGGACCTAGGCTCTCCGAAATATGTCGCGCGTAGTGACTAATAAATACACGTGAGATTAACCGTTTAATTATTTTTATACTTGTAGCTACGAACAAAAAAAAACGTAGAAGCCGCACTAAATTGCCTTTCAAAAACGGTCCTGAATTTTAGTTGACAAATGTCACCCCCTCTTTAATGCATCACGGCAATGAATTTCAATGTCAACCTATAAAACCGTCATTTAAAAATAGTTGTGATTGGTCCATCAAAGTTTTGATTGGCTATCTTCTTTAAACATTTGTCAAAGGTGTTCCGCCGAAATAAGCGCGGTGTTAAGAAAAGTGCCATGTCCTGCCCATCTTGGCACAATTGAACAATTGATTTTGAGGCCATTTTGGAGCTGGCGTTAGACGTATAACACAGGGGGCCCGTTTCTCGAAAGCTTGTAACTTGTAATACATGTAGAAGTCTCTTTTTGACACTATTAATTTTTTATTTTATTTTTTATTTTATTTATTTGGTTCACCAACAATTGTTTACACTATTAATATCAATAGTTACATTTTGCTTAACTTAAACATTTCTTAGTGTAACAATCACTTATAGGTAAACACAGCATGCATTATAATAAATTTTCTAAATAGGGTATTATGTGTTCTTAACTT
>JALPQI010013929.1:0-36480 GCA_025490895.1 Thaumatotibia leucotreta
GATAGTTACGAGAAATAGGCCCCTGGACGTAGGCCTCTCCTATTAATTATGCGTTTAGACGCGTTAGGAGGTAAATGACCATAATCGCCACGCTGGGCAAGCGGATTGGCGATCGCAGTAATGTGTCCAACTGTCGCTGTCCACTGTACGCACCTGGTCTCGACAGCTGTCAGATTCTTACTATTCATAGGCACCTGGGCCTAAAATATTGAAATTCTATTTTATTTGGAAGAGAATTGATTTTGTAATGGATTACGACTAATACATGGTCGTCGAACTGAAGATTGAACTCTAAAACAGGCGCTCAAAGTCACTGGTATTCAAAATAATTACTATAACTTTGTTAATTTCATGAGAATTGACTTGGAACTATTTTATTTATTTATTTTAGGTAACAATATGACTAAAGTAATGGTTTTCAGAATAAATAAACCTATAAATATGTTGAAAATTAAATGCGCGTATTTATTTTGACAGTTCGTTATACGGTCGGCTCAGTGCTGCCATCTCATAGCGGCAGAAAAAGTATAAAAAACCCTCATTATTAAAAAAATATATTTATCCATTGTGTTTCAAGAGCGGTAAATTCTTCAGTAAAATCTCGAGTTCATTTGTTCAATGTCCAAGCCGAAGGTACGGGCTTTTTTATTTCACGCGAAATCCTTGAATAACTAGGACGAAAACATTTTTGCCCAAACCTTGTTCTGGCGATTAGCATAAAACACCAAGGGGAATTGAACCTCCTACAATTTTGGGAGCATATATTCCTACCTACTTACACCAAATTTTATATTGTCATGAACAATTGCTGTACAAGATTTTTGTCAAAGATCAATTTTAATGGTGAGTACCATCCCTGGGTAATTCGAAAACTCTTCAAATTTTAGCAGTATATGATTATAGAAGACTAACAACCTTCAAGCTTAATTAGGCATTATGATAATGCAGGCAATAACAATTTAATAAAATTGTACGTACAGTCACGTTTAAAAATATGTATACAAAAACAAGGTTGTATAAATATGTAGTCATACATTGTATCAAAAATATGTATCTATTACTGACACCAAAAAATGTATCCATTAAACTATTTCAGTATTTATGTAATCACAAAATGCTTCACAAAGTTTTATACTTAAAGATATTCCATTTAAATGTATTCACCTCGTAGTCAAAAATAAGTATACATGAATGGTTTCCGTTTACATGTAACCGCACCAATTTGTCAAATATTTATATACACCGTTTGATTCATAAAATATGTATTCAGACAGCAAAAACAAACCTTGCCTGACTGGCATAGAATCGTAAGTTGTATAATTAACTGATTTTACAATTCACGAAAACAGTGCAGACTTGTCACTGCATACATCTATCTCACGATTATTCTATGACGCACTTGACAGTCAAAATTTTTACGTTTATCTATTTAGGTTAACGTGTCCAAAATGCTTCCAAATAAAATATCTCTGGCTTCCAATATATTCCTCAAAACCATCAACCTCATATCCATTCTTTATAAATTTAAATATTTTATTTTAACTAAACAAACAATTTGCTTTTTACCGCCTATGTTTAAATATCTTTTTAAATATGTAATAAGGCATGGGTAATACCCCAATCAGCCAAGCTGGACTAATATTTTTTATTAGTGTACCAATATTAGTTACCAGTCTAATAATAATTTTCGAGAAACAGAAAATATTAGGACTTGTAAAATTTTCACTAGTAACTAATAACTAATATACTTGTAGACTAATAGTTACGAGAAATAGGCCCCTGGACGTAGGCCTCTCCTATTAATTATGCGTTTAGACGCGTTAGGAGGTAAATGACCATAATCGCCACGCTGGGCAAGCGGATTGGCGATCGCAGTAATGTGTCCAACTGTCCACTGTGATGACGCTGCTGCCCATCATCAATCTTGTAGAATGGTCAGTGACACTTTAATCCCTTAGTCGACTCTTACGACACCCGCAGGAGGAGTTGGGGTGGTGACAAATGTATTCTTACTGCCGTCAGCACACGGCATTATAATTTATAAGACCTATTAATATGTATAGTCGCCATCGGATACCTATAACCGCGGCCACGGTGCTCAATAATATCTGAACATGCACTATAAAACTCTTAATACATGACAATAGAGGCCTGCTCAGATGTTTGTGACCGGCAGCTCCAATATATTATCTGATGGCGACTGTATACACCTGTTTAGGTATATTGTTTATTCCACCATTCGGCGGCGTCACGTCACGTGAGGTTTAACAATGTTGCCAGTGGATGTGCAAATCCTGACTTGTAGGATTACAATTTTTTTCTGCCTTCCGGCCGGCAAACAGGATATTGCCGGCCGCTGCGCTACGCTGCACACCTCGGCCGTTAAATCGGAAAGCCTCGGATCTCATGTTTGTCGGCCTCGGCTTCGCCTCGGCCTACGATATTTTCCACGTCCTCCGAGACATTTAACACTTAAACGGCCTTGGCATATAATCTACTATTTATTCTATAATGTAATTATCCTTTCTATAGTCCTTGCTGTCAATAAGAATTTATAGAGTTTTGTTTCAGATAATCAAATCCGATCCCTTTTAAAGTGGATAGGCATTAAGATGCATTCCATATAGCACCCTTAAATAAAATATTTATTAAGGTTCCGAGTTTGGTGTTTTATACTAAACTAGATTCATTGTGTACCTGCAGTTGTTTCAATATTGGACAGCTGATAACCAGGGTCGCGTTTTATAAAATTACAATTTACAATTTCGCTGTTTGCCTCTCTTTCTAGCCAATATGTGCGTGCGTTAGAGAGACAAACAGCGAAATTGTAAATTGTAACTTTATAAAACGCGACCCAGTTGTTATGCAGGAAAACATACTATGCGAAAATTTAGCATCCTAGTTTACTTATATTACACTACACTGCCTAGTGTGGTTGTCAGCATTACAATGCTGACAACCACACTAGGCGGTTTTTGAACTTTCACTACTAAAGTAAAATATTTGTATGTTGTTTAACCTGGCAACATTATTTCCAGTTCAGTAGTCGACGTCTTTTTTTCTTGGCGGGAACTTGAAAAAAGTAGTTGAAAATTTTTCGCTCCGTATTATAAAATAAATTTTTTATAGTTAAAATAACTAAATTTTGTAAATAGTTGTATAAATATTAAACATAATTATAGGTACTTTTAAATAATGGATGGAAACGAGGAGGGCGGGGAAAACCCGCCCAACTCTCTCAAGCGCTCCAAAGTTGGTGGTGAAGGCGGCCCGGACGATGGCGGCGGCGGTGAGCGTTCTAATGACAATTATTTACCGTTTTTTAAACCAAACTATAAAAGACTATATCCCGAGAACTCTACAAAAACGGAATTTAAAGTGTTTGTTGAACACACGAATCCAATGGACAGGTTGGGAAATAAAAGCCCCATATTTCTTAATCATATATTTACAACAGACATAAAAGGTGTGATGGCAATACAAAGAGTAAATGCCAATAAAATTGCAGTTATCTTCAAACAATATAACACAGCAAATAACTTTATAAACAACTCTACATTCTTACAAAAATATAATATGAAAGCATACATATCGGCGACACAAATTGAAAAAACTGGCATAATTAGATTTGTACCAGCGAATATTTCTAATAAAGATTTATACTCTAAACTGAGCTCTATATATGAAATTATATCAGTGCGACGTTTTACGAAGAAAGTTGGACAAGACCGTGTTCCATTACAAACAGTCAGCATAACATTTTTATCCAATGTACTACCGGACAATGTACAATATGATTTATTCTCTTACAGAGTATTTGAATATATACCTCCCCTACAACAATGCTTTAAGTGCTTTAAATTCAATCACTCTGCTCGAGTGTGCAACGGCAAGCAAAGATGCTCAATTTGTTCAGGTGAACATTTATATAAAGATTGTGACAAACCGAATGAGCTCTGCTGTGTTAATTGCAGTGGCCCTCATTTAGCTATATCAAAATTATGCCCCATTAAAATTAACAAAATTTTAGAGAAAAAAAGTAAAATTACGTACGCTAGTGTATCAAATACCAAAATTATACCTAAAATAAACGAAACTGAATATCCTGCATTGCCGATGCCACAACAGCAAAAGAGCCAAAATGTACAAATTGTAAATAATAATTCTGTAAATACTAAGTCTGTAAATAATAAATCTGTAAATAAGTCTGCACATAATAAGTATGTAAATAAAAATGTAAATAATAAGCCTGCTTCACAGGTTGTACATACAGTTGCCCAGAATGTCCAGCCTTTGGATCTTAAAGCCCAGATCATCTCCAACAGTGAAGTACTAGCGGCCATGGTACAGTCACTGGTGGAGCTGGGCAACAACCCGAACCCTACTCCCATTACCACAACTTCCATCAAAGATGTTCTCATCAAGAATTTGCCCTAATGGATCTAGGTTCCCCTAGGGAGTCTCAACTACGCATTGCGCAGTTTAACGTAGAAGGTGCTAGTAATAAGAAGCCTCTATTAGTACAATTTTTGCAACAAAAGAATATAGACATATGTCTACTCAACGAAACATGGTTCAAAAATAATCACAATTTTAAAATACCTGGCTACAATCTGCACTATAAATTATCACAAAATCCTCGCAATGGTGTAGCAATATTAATAAAACCATATTTAAAATACAGTGCTTTAACCACATCTTTTTATGAAGATATACAATCTATAGCTGTCTCTATATCTACTGAACATGGTAATTTAACTGTACTATGTGTATATTGTCCTCCGTCCAGAGGTCGTATAAGATTAAATAGGCTGCGCAATACCATCAGAGACCTTCCTAAACCTATTTTCATTGGTGGTGATTTTAACGCTCATCACATTGCATTCGGTTGCTTATCAACAAAGGGTCGTGGTAAAGACCTATATGAGATCATTGATGAGTGTGATTTATGTATCCTAAATGATGGTCGTTTTACTACAGTGAATCGCCCTAGAAACAACCCTTCAGCCATTGATGTTTGCTTTACTAGTGCTTGTTTAGCTCCTCTCTGTGATTGGACTGTGCATGATAATTGCATGGGAAGTTACCATTACCCTACTATAACCGTAATGTCTTTAGGCGTTAATAAATATCAAATTAATCCCCCTGCCGATAAATTTCTATATAAAAAAACTGACTGGCACAAATATAATCAACTTTCCGAGAGTACTTTTGAAGACATGACAATTAATATTAATGACCCTCTTGCCACTTACACTGAGTTTTGCGACCGTCTTGATGCACTTATGCATAAAGTTATTCCTAAGTTTTCCAAATCAGCCCATTTTGCTAGCAGACCTCCAACACCTTGGTGGAACGAGATATGTCAGCAAAGTGTAATTGCATCTTATAATGCACTAAAATTGTACAGACGTGACTCTACCATAGAAAATTATATTAATTATAAGAAATTAGACGCCTTGAAAAAGAGAACTATATCTGAACAAAAGAAAAAAGGATGGAGTGACCTTTGTAATTCTTTCAATAGAACTACCCCAATAAGTAAAATTTGGAACATGATTAAGATGTTTAAAGGTTCCAAGTCTAATACTAAATCTTACAGAGATGAGTTCATTTCACCATTTTTAGATAAGTTATCAGATAATACTAACCTAAAAGATACAAGCGACATATACAACTATTTTAACAGAAATAATAACAATCTTAATTCAAATCTTTTAATGGAACCCTTTACTTGGAATGAATTTATAACGAGTTTACGGTCTAGACGTAACACAAGTCCAGGATTAGACAACTTTCCATATATTGCAATTAAAGAACTCAATCAATCTGTACAACAACTGTTTCTTGACATTCTTAATCTGCTATGGTCCAATTTGATTATTCCAAACTCATGGAAAACTCAATGTGTTATTCCAATTCTTAAACCAGATAAATCCCCAGAGCAAGCTAGTTCATATCGCCCAATATCCTTATCTTCATGTCTTGGAAAGTTATTCGAAAATATGATTAAACTTAGACTGGATTGGTTTGTGGAGGCTAATGGCATTATTCCTAATGTGCAGTATGGCTTCCGTAGAGGGCGTAGTTGTGCTGACAGTTTCATCTCACTCATCTCTGACCTGAAATTAGCAAAAAATTCAAAGTCACACACAGTTTGTGTATTTCTTGATATACAGGGAGCATTTGATAATGTTGACCCAGGAATCTTGGTCAACATTATGTCTGAAGTAGGTATACCTGGCCAACTATGTAAATGGATTTATAACTTTTTAAATAACAGAACATTGTATGTTAAATTTAATAATATATTACATGGACCTAGATCAACATCTAAAGGCACCATGCAAGGTGCCACACTATCACCATTGCTGTACAATTTGTACACATGCGAAATTTGTAAATATGTAGATACCAGTAATGTAAATATTTTACAATTTGCAGATGATATTGTTCTGTACAGTGTCAACAGGAATTTGAATATAGCCATAGACAATATTAACAGTGCTTTAGAACAGTTAGGTGTATATTATAATGGCCGACTCAGATTAAAAATAAATGCATCAAAGAGCAGTTTAATGATTTTTGGCGATGATGAACCAACTATGGACATAGTATATTGTGGAGACCCTATCAATAGAGTAAGATCAAAAAAATTTTTAGGTGTCCTTATTGATCAAAATCTTACTTTCGAAGAACATGTACGCTATATTTCAACAAACGCTTTGAAAGGTATAAATATAATTAGATGTCTTGCTGGTGTGTCTTGGGGTGCAGATCCCAAGATACTATCTGTATTATATAAAGCTATAGTGAGAAGCCATTTTGATTACAGTGCTATTGCGTACATTAACAGTGTACATACTAAGAAGTTAGACATTTTGCAAAATAAAGCTTTGAGAATTATCTCTGGTGCAATGTGCTCAACTCCCATAAGAGCCATGGAAGTTGAGACCAAAATTATGCCACTCATTTTACGACGGCTCTACCTTGCTGAAAGATACTGTCTTAAATTGTTGTATTCTAATAACTCAGAAATAATAAATAAGATTTTACCTCATAGAGTCCATGTGGCAGGTCCTTTGGCAACTGGAGAGGGTCTACTTCTTGGTAACTCCCCAATGTTGTACCATATATTACTGGAAATAGAAAATAGTTGTAGTAAAATTAGAAGACAGCACCCATGGCCATGTTATTCCACCCAATATAAAAGCATTACACTCCCAGTCAAAGTATTAGATTCCATAACCAATAATGTAGAAATGTTAAATTTTTTATCTGAAAATGATTACTACACCTTGTATACAGATGGTAGTAAAGGTGAGGGTTATGTGCGCTGTGCTGTATATGATCCTCAGAGCAAATTTACTCAGAGCTTTATTTTGCCAAATGTATGTACAATTTTTACTGCAGAGGCTTATGCTGCCTATGAAGCTCTTTTGAGAATTGGAAATATAAATAACTGTAAATATTTTCTGATTGTAACTGATTCTTTAAGTCTGATTCAAGGATTGACCTATTTAAAAATTCAATTCAAAACAAATTTTGTTATTTATGCCATTAAAGAATTGCTGTATAAATATCATATTCAAGGTAAAGAAATTTCTTTTATGTGGGTTCCTTCTCATAAGGGAATATCTGGGAACGAAATTGTAGACAAAGCTGCCTTTCAGGGTCTAAATGCACTCGACGTCAGCAACACTATGTATGTTCCTATG
Organism: Thaumatotibia leucotreta; assembly: GCA_025490895.1. Classification (NCBI taxonomy): domain Eukaryota; kingdom Metazoa; phylum Arthropoda; class Insecta; order Lepidoptera; family Tortricidae; genus Thaumatotibia; species Thaumatotibia leucotreta. Next base: position 7,719 of record JALPQI010013929.1, read on the forward strand.
TCAGATTTCATATACTCTGTAAAGTTAGGTATTAAGATACTATGGGAAGAAATGTGGAAGAAGGATCAAGAACATGGTAAAGGAAGATGGTATGGTAGCATACAAGAAAACCTACCGGTCAGACCGTGGTATGACAGTCTACAGAGAGCCAGTCGCGATTTTATCACCACTATGAACCGCTTACGATATGGACATAATACTGCACCATCACACCTCGCAAGACTTAATATTATTCAATCAAACGCCTGCTCCTATTGTGAAACTGAAGAAGGAACCGTTGAACATATCATATTCAAATGCCAAAAATTCTTGATTGACAGATTAGTGCTTGCCAGTGAATTAAGTGAAGTGTGTAAAAACTGTGATTTTTCATCCCGCCCGCCGCCGCTTAATAATCTTCTTAAAGATTCTGAAACGTATACAGCAATTTATAAATACATTAAAAATACTGTCCAAAAACTTTAAACTTCAGCTGTATTTATACTGTAGTGTTCTATTACACTAAATAAAGACTTGGCTTAAAGGTCTTGAAACCAGGCCATAAAATCCAAAAAAAAAAAAAAGTAGTCGACGACTCGACGCGCCGGCGCCCTCGTATCTGGCTGTCAGCTGTTCAACCTTGTGTGCAAACAAAATAACCTAACTCAAATCATGGAATTCAATGATAAAGTTGTGTTAATAACCGGCGGGAGTTCTGGGATTGGAGCGGCCACCGCTATTCATTTTGCCAATCAGTCTGCCAAACTAATATTAGTCGGCCGTAAAGAAAATAATTTACGAAAAATCTCGGCATATTGTGAGAGAGCAAAAGGAATAAAACCTCTCACTATAACCGCTGACGTTACTGAAGATGCAGACGTGAAGAAGATCATCGACGAATCCATTGAACATTTCGGGAAACTCGACGTTTTGATCAACAATGCCGGCGTCTTACGTTCTGGTGGAATAAAGAACTCCAGTATCGATATCTATGACACGGTTATGTCCACGAATATGCGAGCTGTGTTCCACTTAACAATGCAGGCTGCACCTCGCCTCATTCAAAGCAAAGGCTGCATTGTAAACGTATCCAGTATTACTAGTACAAAGCCTAACGCTTTAACTATAGCATACAATGTTTCGAAAGCCGCCCTGGATCAGTTTACAAAATGCGCAGCGCTGGATTTAGCGGCAGATGGCGTTCGCGTTAATTCGGTGAACCCTGGATTCGTAAAAACTAATATCTTGAATAATACTGGATTGTCAGAAGAGCAGTTGGAGTTGGTCGTGCAGAATATTGTCAACAACATGCCGCTAAAGAAGCCGCTGCAAGCGGACGAGGTCGCTGGTGTCATAGCTTTTTTGGCAAGCGAAAAAGCTAAAAGTATTACTGGATCTTGTTTCGTTGTAGATGGCGGTAGCTCGCTGAAATAAGTCTAGACATTCTCCCGAAAATAGATGTTGATTAGGAAAAGCAGCTCGAGCCCAGAAGAAATCCTCATTAAAATTGTGATCGGACATTTAAATCCAAAATCGTACATTTCCATGAAAGATTTTTGAAGTTATGTCCTTTAGGTATGCCAACCAAACTACTAGTTTTAAGGCCGGTTCTAAAAGATGTTATAATTTATGGTCTGGGCCGTAGGTAGATACCTACCTATATTCTAAAATGTTTACGAACTTAAACATACTACTACTTCTATAACAACATTCATAGAAAATTGTACCTAAGTAGGTACCTGATAACAGACTTCTAAACTCAAAAAGAAGATATATTTTTTTTACCTATTTTCCATAATTATATTACTTACTTAGTAATTATTTAAAAAAATATTAATCCATTGTGTTTCAAGGGCGGTAAATTCTTCAGTACGTAATTATCTCGAGTTCATTTTGTTCAATGTCCAAGCCGAAGGTACGGGCTTTTTAGGGTTCCGTAGCCAAAATGGCAAAAACGGAACCCTTATAGATTCGTCATGTCCGTCTGTCCGTCTGTCACAGCCGATTTACTCGGAAACTATAAATGCTACAGTAACGAAATTTGGTAAGGATATGTGTTGTATAAACCGCTACAGGATTATGATACTAAATTGTAAAAAAAACCATTAGGGTGGGGGCCCTCCATACATGTAACTGAGGGATAGAAAAAAGAAATTTAGTTGTATATAAGCGTGTGGGGTATTAATAGAAAGGTCTTTGAAAATTATATCAAGGTTTATTAATCTCATTTTTATTTAAGCAAATCGTTTTCGAGATATCAGCTCTCAAAGTCTGAAAAATGTGTCCCCCCCCCCCCCTCTATTTTTTAAACTACGCAATATAAAATTCTAAAAAAAATATATGTTATGCACATTAATAAACTCTATCAACGATTTTTGGTATGATTAAATTATCTCCTATAGTTTTTGAGGCAGGTTGATTTAACTGTATTTTTTATACGATAATGGTACGGAACCCTTCGCGCGCAAGTCCGACTCGCACTTCGCCGGTTTTTTTTATTTCACGCGAAATCCTTGAACAACTAGGACGAAAACATTTTTGCCCAAACCTTGTTCTGGCGATTAGCATAAAACACCACGAGGAATTGAACCTTCTACAATTTTAGGAGCATACCTAAGTTCCTACTTACACCAAATTTTATATTGTCATGAACTACTGTACAAGATTTTTGTCACAGATCAATTTTAATGGTGGGTATTTCGAAAACTCTTAAAAGATTTAGCAGTATATGATTACATAAGACTAACAACCTTCAAGCTTACTTAGGCATTATAATAATGCAGGCAATATAACAATAATCAAATTGTACGTAAATACGAAAAGTAGCGTGACTGCTTTACTTACATAAAGAAGTTTAGTGCCATAACCCACGTGCTTTGATTTGATGTGAAATGAGAGTAACTAAAAAGGCGCAAAATCAATAGTTTTCTGTAGGCAAAGCAGCTAACCATCCGCGCCATTTTTTCCAAAAAGAGCCGTTTTCTTATGACGCAAATCACGAGCGAGATTTAAATGAGCGAAGTTTTTATGTAACCCAAATGTATTTTAACCTATTTATATGTTTCATATTTATTTAATAATAATAATCACAGTAACTTAAGGCCGGGTCACACCAGATGCGTGTACGTGCACGTGCACGTGCGCGTTGCGTGGCGTGCGCGTTGTAGCTTATGTAAATTTCATATTCGATGGCACACCGCTTGCGTGGCGTGCACGTGCACGTGCACGTCACGTAACGCAGCTCCGTCGAGACAAAACCGGTTGCGTGCTGCGTGCACGCGCTCACGCAGCGGAGCGGCAACGTCGCTTCGATGAGCGCAGTGATGACGTAGTATTTACCGGCGTTCCCTATTAGACGGCGAACCGAACATGATGGGTCACGCATTGCTTGGTGCTGCGCTGGTGCTGTGCGGCTCTCTTGTATTTATGGGTTTTGTAATCGATTGCCAAATACGACGGGTGGCGACGGGTGGCGCCGGGCGGCGGCGAGGGCAGCCCGTCTCCCCCCGGCCTCTGCCCACCACCCCCCGGCCTCTGCCCACCACCCCCTGGCCTCTGCCCACCACCCCCCGGCCTCTGCCCACCACCCCCGGCCTCTGCCCACCACCCCCCGGCCTCTGCCCACCACCCCCCGGCCTCTGCCCACCACCCCCCGGCCTCTGCCCACCACCCCCGGCCTCTGCCCACCACCCCCCGGCCTCTGCCCACCACCCCCCGGCCTCTGCCCACCAGCCCCGGCCTCTGCCCACCACCCCCCGGCCTCTGCCCACCAGCCCCGGCCTCTGCCCACCACCCCCCGGCCTCTGCCCACCACCCCCGGCCTCTGCCCACCACCCCCCGGCCTCTGCCCACCACCCCCCGGCCTCTGCCCACCAGCCCCGGCCTCTGCCCACCACCCCCCGGCCTCTGCCCACCACCCCCCGGCCTCTGCTCACCACCCCCCGGCCTCTGCCCACCACCCCCGGCCGCAGCCCGCCTCCCCCCGGCCTCTGCCCGCCTCCCCCCGGCCTCTGCCCGCCTCCCCCCGGCCTCTGCCCACCCCCCCGGCCTCTGCCCACCACCCCCCGGCCTCTGCCCCGCACCCCCGGTCGTCGCCCGCCTCCCCCGGCGGCTAGTGACACAGCGGTGCTGCAGCGTGCGCCACCGTTGCGTGCACAGCTCTGCAGCTCTGCGTGCACAGCTCTGCGTGCGCAGCTGTCGGTGTGACATGGGTGCCGTGCACGCCACGCAACGCGCACGTGCACGTGCACGTGCACGTACACGCATCTGGTGTGACCCAGCCTTTATTGTTAGTATTAATGTACGTAAATGTATTCTTTTAAATATTGTTTAGGTAATATTAGTGCCATTGATTGTATAAGCAATCCGCATCCCATATGAATGATTACGATTTAGTATCGTTAATACCTGATGTTGAATAAAAGTAAACACCTACTTACACCGCCTTTATACCTACTAAACTTGCAAATTTTTCCTTCAATCCTTTTAATTGAATAAATTACCTAAATGAGTGTGTAAAGTAAGTTTGCTCAAATCATTACCTAATACATCCCACCGTTTTTCCTGGCGACCAGCTCAGCGTCACTTTCTTTCATCGAAAAGCTATTCCGAAAGAGTAGCAGAGAGAGGCAGCTTTTATTTTCCTTTTTTTTATGAATAAATAAATATCTTGGTATATCTGACACAAATCTAGTGTGCTCCATTAGTGTGGACGTACAGTCAACCAATTAGAACCCTAAGCCATTCAGGAATCATGTCGAAGTAACGCCATAACTATAAAGCAAATTTTTAGAAATCTCTCATTAGTTGTCACTGTGACATAGTTCTAGCTAGTGGCCTAGGGTTCCAAATGGATGAGTGTACCTCGCATAGAGGCACGACCACACTGAGCTGCCTCGCGCGGCAACTTCCTCGCGATACCCGGTCATTGGCAAATATCAAATTATACAATTTTCGAAATCCTCATTGGTATTAGCCCTGGCTTAAGCTCCTACTGCTAGGCTTTCACACGTTAAATTTGCCCCTGATATACAAACAGAAATACCTACAATAGTAAATGAATATTTACAGGAATCAGTGAATGTACCTACCCAAAGTGTGATAATGGAACCCCATTACTGTCCTTCCGGCCGTCCGTCAGGCTGTATTGCATGAATAAGAATCTACACATGAGATTTATATCTACAAATGATGAGTTTGTTATTGACGAATACTAAAGCTGGAATACAATAAATATTTAAAGGCACCTGTAGCCGTACCATAAGTTTCAGGTATCAGTTACGTTAGGTTTTACTCGATACGTAAAATATTCTATCGCGCTCGCACTGATTTATTGGAGCGAGCGCGATAGACGGCTTTCCGAGTCGAGTAAAACCTGGGTAACTGATACTTGAAAAATCATGGTACGGCTACTGTACCTACAACGAGTAATACCACCCATAATGTAATAAGTCCTACCTACTGAGCAACATTTACTAAAACCCCGAAACTGAAAAAACTTTCCTAAGAATATAAAATGTGAGAGGCTGTGTGGCACGAAACCGCGTGATGCCGAAGGCCGAGCTGCGAGAATACAGGAATACAGCGTGTTAATAATCTCAGTAACTTAATAAATTGTATGCAAATAAAATAAATAAATAAGGGCTTGTCCATTAATCACGTCATACGTTTTTGGCCTATTTTACACCCCCCCATCCCCCATGGTGATACTTGGTGATATTTTCAGGACCCCCCTAGCCAATAGGACGTGTAATTATTTGCCAAGTTAATTAGTCTCTTTAATAGCACTTAAATTTACGTACTTTATTAGCACATGTGCTGTGAAAAAACTTTTTTGCAAACTGTGAGGTAAATGTCCGTGAAATTTTAAAACTCAGTTCAGGATTTGACATCTGGTTATGTTTTAAAAGAAGTATACTGTTCAGTAGAGAGTAACAAAAAATTACACGTGATTTGTCTGATGACCACCCCCCCCCCCTCCCCTATGGTGATAATTGGTGATTTTTTTCTTGACCCCCCCCTCCCCCTATACTGTATGACGTGATTAATGGACAAGCCCCAATAAATGCAATAATGAAAAAAACGCTAATTTTGAGTTGGTCACATAATAAAAGGTTAGGTATCTAACCAGTGTGTACTTCTTGCGAAAGTGACATGCCACGACAAAAACTGCACTATCATTAACTTCATTAAGCCTACTGCATTGTTTACCGTGGCAGATAGGTACGCATTATTCACGCATATTATTACCAGTACACGTTCAACTACTTCGCATTACTCGATATCAGGGGATGTAGCTCAGTGGTAGAGCGTTCGCTTTGCATGTGAAAGGCCCCGGGTTCGATCCCCGGCATCTCCAACTTTTGCAACTCACTACCGGAAAGTAATGAAATTTGATATGTAAATAATATAGCAATTTGACGTAGATTAGATTCCTGCCTTGGTCTTCTGAAGATTTCGGTATTTATTTCATAAATATTTTTATTACAGTATAATAAATACCGTCAATGTCCATCCGTGCCCCGTGAGGGGGCATAAGCGAGAATAGCATTTCTGCAAATACGGAACCTATACAGTGTGTTACCATGACCCGGGCTTTTACGAAAATTGGTAATAATAGGCATTACTAGCAATTGTTTTCAAGCATTAACATTTGAGAATAATTGACCGTACAATTAAGATTACCCCCGAACGATCAATATAACGCGTGCATACTGCTTAGTTGTCAAACGTTGCGAATGGCTGCGATCTACCATTGTCAAATGCAGATTAACCCTTTAAGGGGTATTGGCAACATTTATTTATTACAAATGGTCAAAGGGTTAACGATTAATTTTGAAGTACATTACTTCTCAATTAACTTTTCCTAGAAAATTGATTACTTTTAAATTTTGAATTCCGAATAAAATTCTCACGGTTTGGCTATAAATCTGCATCGCATTCCTCGGTTTCAATAAAAGCCTATATCATGGTAACACACTGTAGATTGAACAAACCAAAAACCTTTGTACCTGTTTGTGCGTTTAACCATAATATCGTCGTTGAGATTGCCAATTCCGTTATGTGCATGATTTCAGGAACTGAAAAATCAATCCAAATGACATATGTTTACAGTCTTCTTTTGTCAAATTTGAAATTTACACAACGGAATTGGCAATCTCAACGACGATATGGACTTTAATAAGGAAACGCAGTAACACAAATTAGGTCTCGTTGTTCTTAACTTATGCAATGACCACAGATGAGAGATTAGGCTCGAAGTAAGATCTATAGCCAGTTTTATTTACTCTAAGATGAAGTAAGACCTACATTTTTTTAAATACTGTATATTCCAATCCAGTGCACCTAAGTCAAGACAGAGAAATAAAATCCATAAGAGAGACTTCCACCCTCAATAAAATTTATTGGATCAGAACTGTGTAATAGCCCAATTAAAGATCTGAAAGTCATTTAAGCGACCTGGTGGGTTTAATGACGAATTATATAACTTCAAGATAATAACGTAATAAAATTGTAGATTACGACATCACGAGTCATGACATTCGTTGGTCGGCTTTTTTAAAACAATATTTCATTACAAACCGAACATTTATTACAAAAAAATAAATTACATCGCTTGTAATAAGATTAGGCATCAAAAACAAAAATTGTCAAAACAACATCAAAAATGTCGTAAATTAATTAAAACAAACTGGGAATCACAATCATCATCAATTATTTAAATTTAATTAATAGTTTTATCATCCATATTACATCAGACTACATTTTAAAATAAGTTTATTTGATTTGCATTTTTTATAAATTAATAGGAGTGAATCAAGTAAAAGGAATGAATATCATCATCATTAATAATTTGTATTCATCAATGAATTTCTTTTTTACACTATTTTTTTCCATTTATCGAATACTTTGAACACGATTCCAATACGTCCGGGTTCACCCGTCAAGCACTACTCTAGCAACACTAGGTATACATTGAACACATCGGAATTTCGAAAATACCTACTATAATTTTCTCATTAATTTTCACTTTAGAATCTCGAGGTTCCTCTAAATTCACATCCACTATAGACATTTTTTTTATAGAAAATAACTTCAATACAAGGCTACGGGTATCAATTTCATAGAAATTTATTTAGACGTAGAGTTCGTATAGGTAATCGTCTGAACTTGGACCTAGCTCAAAAACAGATGAGCAAACTAGTGGCACGAGCACAAGCGCCCCAGCCTTACACTTTTATTTTCTTCCCAAATACATTCTAAACAGACAATCTAGCCTATGTCTTTTCGTAAAAGGGTACAGGCATTAACGTACTTTACTATTTTTTTTAAATCTTAACATTACTTATAATTTTTTTACACCATAAATAGGAGAATGAGAGATTTCAAGACAGGAATGTAAACCGGAGCTCGATCGAAAACACGACACATTCAAAAGGAAATTTCATATGGCTAATTTAATTTTAACGACAAATTTAAGCTCATCCATCGAAGCCTCAATGTCCACACTCGGTCGGCGCACTATGCGCGGGCGAAATTGAAGAAGATGAGTATGAGGTCGGCGCCCTCTCGGGCGCGCCGGACGCCTTCGGACTTGGCGACGGCGCTCCGGTACAGCGCACATTCCTGTTCAGATCGACAGCCGGGCTCGCAGCCGGCTGTGGGCCGGCAGGCGGCCACGCGGCGGTAGCGGCCGCGCGGGCACTGCGCGAACACGGCGGGGCGCTAGGCCCGCGGCTCCAGCGCCGCGCGCTCGTGGCGGAGCAGCAGCGCGTCGCCGCAGCGGGGCACCGAGCCCGCGGACCCGCTCTCGGCCGGCGGGCTCGCGACGGAGGGCACGGACGGCCGCTCGGAGGGCGGCGGCGACGGAGCGTCGACATCATTCTGCAACGATCCAACGCGCTCAGCACCACAGCCGGACGCTACAACACAGGAGCGGGCGGGACCGGCGGGAGGGGAGGGGACGGGACGCACCGTTACTCACTCGCTCACAACGCCGCTTTACGCACCGAGATCCCTGTCTCTGACGTCTTACGTTCACTTCATATTACATTCGATTCGTTTTCAAAGATAAATCGTGTTCGAGAGACAGTTATCCGAAGTTCGTAAAGCTACGCGTACTATCTAATTATTTGTGCTGACGACAATACTCATTGGCGTGGCCTAGTGCTATGAAAACAAAGATCGGACAAACAAATGATATATTTGTACTAAGACAGGATAACAGACACTACATTTACTATACTATAACTAATCTAAGATACCTGATTAGTAGCTATAGCTGAAACTACAAAGTTGTTAATGATTGCGAAAAAATAATGTATCTCGACCTCTAATAATGATTTAAGCATTTCTAGATTATGACAGATACGAGGAGGCCCAGAGAGAAATTTTCTTTCATATTAGGGAGGACAAATTGTAATATTACAGTTAAAAAACAAATAATGACGAAAATAATTTCTCCTGAGCTATCCAGCAGCAGTGAAGCTAATTAACGCGTAAGGCCTAACAGACATAAAATTCATGTTCAACTTATGGTTATGGCATTTTTATGCCAGGAAAATACTATCAGGGCCTTGAACTAGAACTCAAAAAGCGAGCATCGGTATAGTCACATGTAAATCGTTGAACATAAACTAAACATCTTATTGATGGAGCGTTGGACGATCAGCACATACCGCGAGCGAATGGTGCCAGGTTAGTTGTCCCTTTGCTACTCGTCATGCGAGACAAGGCACGCAACAAAGTTGACAATTTTATTTTAAAGGGTAGTCATTGGTATCTGACCGTACTGTTAGAAAGGGAAGAGTGCAGTAAGAAAGGATCAAAGAAGACCGCAGCCATCAATGGCCAAGTATTTGATACACATGGTTTTATTGATTTTGCAGACATTCAATCATTTTCATCAAACAGATTGGGCAAAGCAACTTTTAGAACCCTTTTGTTTACTACATCACCGCAACCAGTCGAATTACTATAAGTGCAATTCCGTACTTGAACCGTACCGGTAATTTTCGAAGAGTATCTATCCGCGATTAAGTTCCGTTTCATTAGTAATCAAAATAATAACATTACGAGGAACTGGTAACTTACGTTACGCTCTGGCGTGGAATAACTAGATACTTCATAAAACCATATGTATCGTTTATTGAGTTGGAATAGGACATGTAGATAGGGTCAGATATTTCTGGACTTGACATTAAACACACTTTTCAGAGTAGCACATTAAATTTAAGGTGATGTGAAGCTTTAAGTACATATATTGACTTATTATAATAAAAAAGTTTTTATTCATTAAAAGGACGTTAAAACTGTGTTCAACTTCTTCACTATAAAAAGCTTAACAACTAGAAAACATTCACACCCCATGCAATATACGTAATGAGAGTTAGTGCTCAAAAGTGAATAAATAGCAAAAGCATTGAACATAGATTAAAATACAAAGTACATATATATTCTAATGGTAAAAAGTATTGAACAATACACAATAATTTGTAATACAGATTGTTTATAATGAGAGAAACAACAAACTAAATCCATATACAGATTATTTATAAAATCTATTTTCCTATTTTCTAGCGACTAGATAAAATAATAAAATTTTATTTATAATAATAAATTTGCTTTACCTTACAAAACGCCACGTTGAGTTTTATCTTAACATCTATTTCCGATACAGTAGCTTACTAAAATCAATATACAGTTAAAATATACATCTACACATGTAGGTAACTAGGTAAATATTCCTACCTAAATACTGTAACATTGGTAAAGTTTGCTAAAAATGTAAGGCACCGATCATTGTACAATTTACAATTATGTAATAAACATTCATTCGATATCATGCGTAACCTAGTACAGGTTCATAGAGCATATCTTGTTAAATATACTTTTAACTGCTATTTTCTTCTATGTTCGAATAGTAACATCTACCATATCAATTTTAAAAAATATTATGATGTACTGACATAATTCTAAGTCTAAGCAAATAAATACATTTGCTGTGAACAGCACGTATTTGTTCTTGTTTTTATACGGTTTTTATAAGTCAAATACTGGTCTATTTAATCGCAAGTGTACACTTAAGCACTTGGTATAATGACCACAAGATACAACAGAAAACGAGGCATCATCGAGTACCCGAATCATATTGAACCATTAATGAAATAATGAACAAATAAATAGTGTTTTGTTCTATTTATAGAAAAACCCGCAGTAATATTTTGCGACCAACCCAGAAATTTTAATTGAATATTTCTCGTACTAATTATCCAGTAAGTTAGTTAAATCAATTAGATCCGTTTACTTCAAGATGTCGATTTCTGGAAACGTTCTAAAGGACTAACACATTTATGAAACTTGCCTAAACGAACAGGGTTTTAAAAAGACTATTTAGCTCTAAACAGAACACATCCTCGTTACAACTTTCTAGCATAGTAAATCATACCTGAGAAATATAAGTCAACCTCATAAATAAACGACGGCGAACACACATTTTTGATCTTTTTTTCCAGCATTTTTTCAGGTTTCACTTTTGACTTCTTCTATTCTTATTGTACTTTCAAAAGCAAAAGAAACGGGGGTGACTTACTTAAGAAAATTCCAGAGACAGAATACATGTATTTTAGCAGATTTTGCTTCACTGCCCTTGATAGCAGTCTCAAACCACCCCCAAATTTAACAAGCCTCAGTTTTCGATATGTGAAAATTAACATAATTTACGTATTAGTAAGTACGGCTCTATTTAAACATTAGTGTATTGGGAACTATATGTTCAGGAAGGTATATGCAACTTTACATAACATACTGGTTAATACAAACTTTTTGTTGTAAACTTGTGTGCACGTGTTCACGTCGTATTTTATTCAGTTTATACAATTCCCTTTTCAACTATGTCTCTAGCTTACCAACATGTCCAATGCTATCTTCAACGTCTTACGTCTATGCCTCTATAGCATCCCTATTGGGTACACCAACACGTTTACATATAAAAAATCTATATCGGATTCTCTCTGGGCGTACCACAGTACTGTACACTGTTCTCTACGCACTTACTGTGGGCGATGTGCTTACAACCCAAGTAGGCGCGCCTAAGCGCACTTGTCACTTTGCCCTGATAATCAGTCAATTAGAAGTTTAAACAAAACAATAATGACAATGCAAAATCTTGTAAAATTGTTCTTATTATGTGTGAACTATTCTTATTATGCAACTTACTAATAAATAATATGATTTAAAGGGTTATTTGAGAAGGATCAATTCAAAGCAACGACGTTTTTTTTATAATCAAATGTCAAAGAACCCTTCAAACAATAAAGGTGAAACTGAATATGTATTGCGCATTTTGCTTTTACGCTAAGATTATGAAAAGATATTCCAGTTCCAGTTTTTTGCCACCCGTTGATACCAGCTTGAATGGAAATTCTTTTCGAGTATTGACTAATCCTAAAACCTATATTATTTCACTCCCACAAACTTTCAAACTTTTAAAGAATGGCTATCGAATGAATAATTAATTAGGCTATATTATTTCCTGCATAACAGTTTAACGTTATTGTTATGCCAGTTTTGCATCTAGTTCTGCCACAGTTTGATATATAAATATTATATTTTAATTATGCGTGCAAAAAAGCTAATTCGATGGACATTCTTATCAAAAACACGTCTTCTAAAACCTAGATCACACTTTCAGACGCCAAATGATAAATCAATGAAATAAATGTCGCTGTGCGTCGTGATTCAGTTATATAACTGGTTAATAATATCAAAGCAAATGATCGACATAAGAAATATAGTAAAAACATGCTCGATTATCGTAAAAACTTGTCTCACCACACTAACTCCGGATTTGCCCTGTAATGCACAGCATTTTAGTTCTGGAATATCTAAAACTTCTACTAAACCAAAGCTCTTCGTACGCTTCAGGAAAAAGCTAGTCTACAAAACAAATAAGTTATTAACCTATTTGAAAGGTATAAATATGTAGTAGACAAGATATCAACTGTCAACATACTAATCATGTATTTAATTTAGTTTCAAAGTAAAGTTGCGCCCTGGTATACTTTTATGAAATACTCCTACAGTTAGCTATTAGCTTTCATCACGGCGGATTACAGTTTTAGGTATGACGAATGCAAACTCCGTGTACTGAACTAAGTTAAAGCAGTTTTTTAGTATCCTTACAGAAAACTTTGATAAATAATAATAAAAAATAACATTGGTTATCTCTCATTATAAATATTATACACGTACTTAAATAGACGCTTAAATATTATACTGTGATCTTAATAAATAAGAGAAAGTAATTAATAAACCCAAACCAACATATAAATAATTAGGATTTGCAATCTTTATGCAGTATAACAACTACATCAGGTTCCTGATAAAAAAAAGCATTTGTTAGACTTTATAAAGATTGCAAAAGAAAATACTACGTGACTCCCCACAAGTACCATTCTAATGGATTCAGGCACAACGCCTTCCTTCATTAACAACATAGAGAATGAAATAATATTCTATACACATGTCCATGTCCAATCTTGTTCCAATGATATTATATAATCTATTAAACATTTACTTTCCTTACAATATACAGTAAATGCCTGAAGACACAATTGAGTCAATCTCATTTTGTGTAATGTGCCTTTTTGTCATTCACTAACTTAACTTTTGCGTATCGATACATACTTCATTCCCTATTACGGAAATAACCAAAATAAATACATAAACCAATTTCCCAACAAACATAACCATCGGGGTTTCTGAAATACAACTGGAACTATTTTCACTTCAAAATAAAAACCACAAATTTTTTTTCAGTTTTAACTACCACGAGATTACCCACCGAAATAGATTATTCGTCTATCTGTATTTCAACAGTATTCCAGTTATATAACAACGCCCCAGAGAACCAATTCTAAATGCCATAGAGTTCCCTGTGTACATATACATGCATAAATAATAGTTAATAGGGATGATGACTGTAGTTAAAATAAATTATTTGACATTATGCACGACATAATACACGAAGAAATTATTACTAAGATGTAGATTGTAGTAATTTTTGTACGGAACTTCTATTTATTAAATTGAAAAGAACTTAAAAGAGTAGGTCATTTGGCAGTACTCAAACGTGACGTCACTTTTGAGTATTTCATATAAAATTCCATAGTGGTGATCATACCCCGTTATCAGTGTTGCAGATTCATTGAAAACGCTAGGGTTGGCACTTTACATGTTAATTTTAGTTTACCTACGTACCTATATAATATGACATGGTATTTTAAGTTGTTAACAAAATAAAAACTCTTTTCACCACGTAATAAAAAAAAAGGTTATATTCCTTTTTTAGTCTATAAAATGTGATAGCGTCATTTATTAGCGACCCGCCCCGGCATCGCACGGGTACTATACCTACATATAAACATTCCTCTTGAATTACTCTACTTATTAAAAAAAAATCTCATCAAAATCCGTTGCGTAGTTTGAAAGATTTAAGCGTACAAAGGGACATAGGGACAGAAAAAGTGACTTTATTTTATACTATGTAGTGATAGTGATCATGAATTTCCTCATTGATCACGCATAATTTTCCCGGCTAAGCTGGAGCTGATGGCGAAATTAGAAGTAACCCGAATGCGACGCGGAAAGGTTCGTGAATTTTGTAACTTGTACAAATAACAGTGTATAAGTAAGTGTAATAAATGTACCTACATAAGTACCTACCGACATACTAAGTATAAGTATAAGTTAAGCATTTTTGATAATAGTTTATTTTAAATAAAATGTTAGGGTTTTTCTGTTACATATAAAAATAAGATACATTTTGTACCAATGCACCATAAATTTTAAAGTAAGATGTCTTCGATTCTTATTCATTTGACATATACAATTATGACGATTGTTGGGATGAAGTCGTTAAATTGTTTAGAAAATATACAATAGAATGTGAAAGTGAATGGACAAATAGGGAAATCAGCTTCCAATGCATAGCCCAACGTCACAATTAAGAAAAATGCTAATGAAAATATCACCTCAAAAAATTTAACTTTTGTGACAACCCTATGACTCAGGTTCAATGAATCTGCAACATTGATAACGGGGTATGGTGGTGATCGTTTTGACCGTTCGAAAAAAGATGCTGATTTGATTTGCCAGTCATCATGCCTATTGCTGACAAAATAAATGTCCATTAACTTCGAACTCTATGGCAGTTAGACTGGGACTCACCACACCACAAATGAAAAGAGATAGAGCAGGACTTTTTGTGCGTGGTGCGCGAAAGTGCGCGCGGCGTGCGCGAATATATTTACCTTCAAGGGTACGGGCGGGACCTCCAGGTGGTAGCCGATGTCGCAGAGGTTGCGCAGGAGCAACACACCTGTAACGGTAAGTTCAACGTGTCCAGCTAAAGATTTTTGTCAAAGAGACAATAGGCCTAACGCAAACTTCTAGCATCTTCGTCACTACAACGAAGGCGTCATCGGAGTTCCAGAGACAGTAAATTACATTTATCGCCGTAAATTATGATAGCCTATGGTATTTGTCTATGAAAATCATAAAAAAATCTAGTTATTGTCAGCCTCCGCAGATTAGTTGGTAGTGACCCTGCCTACGAAGCTGGAGGTTCCGGGTTCTAATCCCGGCGAGGGCATTATTTGTGCATTTATTTATCACAAATATTTGTTCCTTGGTCATGGCTGTCTTATGTATTTAAGTATCTATTATATATATCGTCTGGTACCCACATCACAAGCCTTAATTGAGCTTACCGTGTGACTAGGTCGATTTGTGTCTGATGTCCCAAGATATTTATTATTTATTTATTGCCGCTGTCGTTAGAGTGACTTGGGGCAACAAAATCATTACTGACGATCACATCAAATTGTCCTCATTGTCTCGTAACACCTGTTCCTTCAGGTCTTAGCAGACAGTCGACAGTCAGCCATGCTCGTCGCTCCGCATAGCAACGAAACACTAACATCGATTAATTTCAGCAGGGACGCAAAGTGTGCCTCCTCTCAAATTACTCTAGATTAATGCTGACACCGTAACATGCTAGTTTAAGGTATTCAGAACTCGGATAGAAACATGATGAGTATTTTCAATCAGAAATATGTCCTTAGGCTAAGTTCAATGTTTAAAAATATATATTACTTCTCAACACCTTCACAAAACCTCATCGCAGCCGATGTGGTTGAGGAAATGTAAAAAACTGCTTGTGAGGAGCATGCGAACTACAGACAATCACGAATCGCGGAACGTCTGTATGTTCATGGGGTTTTAATGGAAGAATAACCTCCTGCCGCGAAGACAATAAAATCTGCCAGTGAATTTAGAACGCATAATGTAGGAGATATAATATAATTTATTTTGTTTGAGTTCTTTTAATTGGCCTCTGGGCGGCTAGAGGATAAGTCCCTTAGGAATCACATTCCAAAATCATTGTACATCAGTTGACCTTACCCGCTTCTCTGTTAGCGCCGTACCGCGTCTCCCACGCGTCAAACAGCCGGTTGTAGTACCGCGGCCCGGTGAGGTAGTTGAGGTAGTGGTGAGTGTTCTTCGTGGGGAATATCCGTTCCATGTCGCACGATTGTGTGAGCTCGTCTTCCGCCTGGATGAGTCGCGCGAGGGTCTATATTGGTGTGTTTTTGATGGAACAATAAGTCTAACCACACTCCTACATAATCCTACATCAGTTGACCTTACCCGCGTCTCTGTTAGCGCCGTACCGCGTCTCCCACGCGTCAAACAGCCGGTTGTAGTACCGCGGCCCGGTGAGGTAGTTGAGGTAGTGGTGTGTATTTTTCGTGGGGAATATCCGTTCCATGTCGCACGATTGTGTGAGCTCGTCTTCCGCCTGGATGATGAGTCGCGCGAGGGTCTATATTGGTGTGTTTTTGATGGAACAATAAGTCCAACCACACTCCTACATAATCCTACATCAGTTGTCCTTACCCGCTTCTCTGTTGGCGCCGTAGCGCGTCTCCCACGCGTCAAACAGCCGGTTGTAGTACCGCGGCCCGGTGAGGTAGTTGAGGTAGTGGTGAGTGTTCTTCGTGGGGAATATCCGTTCCATGTCGCACGATTGTGTCAGCTCGTCTTCCGCTTGGATGAGGTGTCGCACGTCGTCCGGCGTCAGCGTGGAGAGGATGTCGCGTAAGTACTGGAAAACAGTTTCGATATGGATACGACTTTGAAAACGCAACCACTTTTCTTGTGTAGAATGTTCCTGTAAACTTCAATCATTCAATGCATATACTATAAAACACATTCATATAATTAACGATCTTACAAAATATTAATAAATTAATCATTGCGATACTTGTTTCTCCATGTAAATTGTGATTTAACCTATCAAAATGCCCCTGGCAGCTGGCACAAACTGGTCGCTGAAGTTATAATACAACCTTTTAGACGTCATATCTCAAAATGTGACATAGACGTCAATATCTCTACTAACGAACAACAAAAATAAACCTTTAGGCTTAGCACAGGATCAGTGCGACAATATGTCGCCGCGAGATAGACTATCCATCCCTCTTTTATTCATATAGTTGGTAAAAGATGGAAAATATATCTCGCGGCGACATACTGACATACCAATCATGTGCTAAGCGTACTTATCTGTCAACAAGACAGTTGCTTTGTCAGCATACTCGATGACCACTTGAGTGGCTGCTGGCGTGGTACTCGTGACAACACACGGCCACTTTAATGGTCAAAGTCCAAATTGCATGGAACGGGATACGGGACAAGGCCTCCGAAGGGTGAGAAGAAATGCAATAAAATTAAAACAATAATCTTACCAACTCCCTTTCTTCCATATTAGTGTAAATAATATGCTTGTCTCTCTCTTCTTTAGATAAGTACACCGTGTATAATCTGCTGTCGTAAGGTAATCCACCCTAAAAACAAATAATACATAAATATAATTATACATTGTAGTATAGATCAACGTTTGTATTGATTCGAATATTAATTCATTCGTTCGTTTTCTGGTACCAGGCAAAGACATGAAGTACAATTTGAAAAACGGGGTTTAAGGCCATGAGAACATTATAAAATCACGTTGAGGCGATTGAGCAAATGAGCATGGATTCGCGTTACATTAATACAACTAGCCAAAGGTTAAATGAGATAACCAAATACTGACAATGCCAATAAGAGTACAATGTACGTTCGTTACCGTACTATCGCTATATGTATACATACATCGACCGTGGAATCAGATTATAGTCAAATGAAGGCACGATAATTGCGACATAGTAGGCATGATGATATGTATTTTTCATCACACTTGCTGTCTAAGCGCGCCATTGCTTGCATGCGTAGCGGGAGTAATAGAAAAGTGAAATTCCCCAGGGAGTAACAGAAATGTCAGTACGTCATAGAATAATATTGTGTCTTGAAACTTGTGTTTTTGTCCGCAAGTGTGATGAAAAACATTGTACAGTCGAAGACAAAATAAGGGGTATACAAAAACGTTCAAAAATATGTCCCAGTGCACTCTAATTCTGTGTAATAAGAACGTCGTAACATATTTATTAACGGATTCTTTCGATACTTATTTTTGCACTTGACTGTATGCATCACGGTCGGTAAGCGGAATACTAACTCGAGTCATTAAAACAACACTCTCGTTAGTAATTCCGTACTTACCTCCCCTGATGCACAATGCACTATAACTCTACTACCACGAGTGACAATACTGACCAGCTTGTGCGGGCGGTCCCTGACCAGCATCTCGAGGTTGACCTTGAGCGGCACCTGGAACTGCGCGATGTTGAGTACGGCGCGCACCAGCGGGCCCTTCACGTGTGTCCTTCTAACACTCTCGTTAGTAATTCCGTACTTACCTCCATGACGCACAATGTACTATATCTCCACTACCACGAGTGACAATACTGACCAGCTTGTGCGGGCGGTCCCTGACCAGCATCTCGAGGTTGACCTTGAGCGGCACCTGGAACTGCGCGATGTTGAGTACGGCGCGCACCAGCGGGCCCTTCACGTGTGTCCTTCTAACACTCTCGTTAGTAATTCCGTACTTACCTCCATGACGCACAATGTACTATATCTCCACTACCACGAGTGACAATACTGACCAGCTTGTGCGGGCGGTCCCTGACCAGCATCTCGAGGTTGACCTTGAGCGGCACCTGGAACAGCGCGATGTTGAGTACGGCGCGCACCAGCGGGCCCTTCACGTGTGTGTCCTTCTAACACTCTCGTCAGTAATTCCGTACTTACCTCCATGATGCACAATATACTATAACTCCACTACCACGACTGACAATACTGACCAGCTTGTGAACACTCTCGTTAGTAATTCCGTACTTACCTCCATGATGCACAATGTACTATAACTCCACTACCACGACTGACAATACTGACCAGCTTGTGAACACTCTCGTTAGTAATTCCGTACTTACCTCCCTTGATACACAATGTACTATAACTCCACTACCACGAGTGACAATACTGACCAGCTTGTGCGGGCGGTCCCTGACCAGCATCTCGAGGTTGACCTTGAGCGGCACCTGGAACTGCGCGATGTTGAGCACGGCGCGCACCAGCGGGCCCTTCACGTGTGTGTCCTTCTGACACTCTCGTTAGTGATTCCGTACTTACCTCCATGATGCACAATGTACTATAACTCCACTACCACGAGTGACAATACTGACCAGCTTGTGCGGGCGGTCCCTGACCAGCATCTCGAGGTTGACCTTGAGCGGCACCTGGAACTGCGCGATGTTGAGCACGGCGCGCACCAGCGGGCCCTTCACGTGGGTGTCCTTCTAACACTCTCGTTAGTAATTCCGTACTTACCTCCATGATGCACAATGTACTATAACTACACTACCACGAGTGACAATACTGACCAGCTTGTGCGGGCGGTCCCTGACCAGCATCTCGAGGTTGACCTTGAGCGGCACCTGGAACTGCGCGATGTTGAGTACGGCGCGCACCAGCGGGCCCTTCACGTGTGTGTCCAGGGGAGACGCGCTGTGCAGGCTCGGTGAGATGTTCACCTGGAACACCATGCATGTATGCAAAAGAGAACTAACCCACATTGAATAATCCCACAATGTCGTAACAGATGTGCTTACCATAGAAAAAATCAACTGCGAAAGACTCTGGTTGTCACGGGATTCGAACCCGATTCTTCTGGATTGCCGGTCCAACGTGCTTCCAATTATACCAGACGACCTTCCGTCGATTACAGCGAATTTAGTCAATGGTATTGTGAAGCTAATCACTAGCGACATCTGTACTTAATGTTTCGAAGGTACTACAACCTTAAGCCACTCAAAGACACTGTTTCATTCTAATTAACACCTTAAGTCAAAACAAAAAAGTAAATCTTTCAAATGACAAATTCGTGTGGATTGGTTCCTTTTTTCGTCCATTTATAATCCGTTGTCACGAAGGCGAGGACTTTGGTTATTATAAAGCTAATTGGCTATTTGTAATTGCGCTGCGAAGAAACTAATCCCTTTGTCACAACCGTCTCCTAACATAGGAAACCGATAGGTGTTGTTCGTCCCTTTTGATCTTATCAATGTCTACAAGACCGCAAGGAAGTTAGGAGACGTTTATAAATAAGGGGTAAGTGATTAATGTACATTTAAGATACAGTGTGTAAGTCTAATACGGGCGATCAATTAAACCAGGCATGGGATTCACTAGTGTAATCATGGATTACAAGGTTTTTTTAAAGTTACTCTCAATTATGACCCGACAGAATTTTTTTAAGATTATCGGAGCAGCAATGTAGGTACGAACATTTGTTATTGTTGATATGGCAGTTATGTCATCTGCTTTTGAAATTAGCTGTCATCGAGTGTTTAATTCGAGTATGTTGCTCTACATTGCGCGCCGAATTATTTTGTATGGAAAATTTTGTTGCTCTAATTTTAAGTAAAAGTTATTTGTATGTACTTATTATGTCGTAAACTAACACCCGTTAAGAGCTTCGCCCGTATTAGTCTTACACCCTGTATATCTATTGACCATAGAACATAGTATTACACAACTTGTTTCTTGTGAGACGTGGTAGTTTATAGGTAAACAAATCAGACTACAATTAATAAATTCATTCATTTAAATGAATGAAAACGCTTATATCGAATGGGATAATATTCCAAATACCACAGAGCAACGTATGTACGTAGTGTTTGTTAGGCAATGGGCCCACTACGAGCGAGTAAGCTAAGAGCTATCGGCAATAAAAACGAACAAGAGATTAACCCTCCCGTATAAATAAAAGAGACACGGCGATGTTTATAGTTACTCGCTCAGCTATGAGTTATAAATTTCAGTGCATTTCTTTTGTTCCCGCGGGAGCGCTTTAATCATTTGACATTTTCTAAAGCCAACAGCTCATAGCTTACACCCCCGGTACTGTTTCACTAAATCCTAATACTACACCGATCGAAATTTTCATATTAGAACTCCTATGCCAGTGACACGCATGTGTGACCGAAATGATTATACTCCTATACCGGCGACACAACACTTGTGTCAAAAATGATCGTATTTCGATGCGACTGGCACATGAGTAAGATCTTGATTTATGCTAGTGGCACTAGAGTACGGTAATTTTGATCACGTATGTGTGTCACTGGCATAGGAGTCAGATGTTTTTGATCACAGACGCTGTCGAATGTGTTAAACGTATCTTAGCTTTACACTTAAATTCCACTAGCCATACCTCCAACAACCATGGCTTCAGATTCTCATCCAGCAACACGTCAATACCGAATAACTCGTAGCAGTTGTACCGCGAAGTAATGTTGGCTTTCGTAAGCGAACTGATACTAGCTTCACCAGAGATCACAGTTTTAATAACGAGGTCCTTCATTGAGTTCCATAGCGCATCTGTGTCTACGTTCTTCTCAGTCTTCAGGTAGGTGAACAGGCTTTGAAGCGTCCTGAAATGATATTTGAAACAATCGGTATCAATAATATTGACGACGCCAACTACTGCTGCATAAGGCTGCGGCTCCATTGAGGCGGAGAGGAGCGGAGATGTGAAAAATTTACCAATCTTCAAATTCAAAATTCGTAACACTGTAATGCGGTCTCATTGGCCAATTTTGAACATCTTCGGAGAGGAGTCTCCGCCTCAATGGAGCCGCAGCCTAAGCCTCTCCTACTATCTACACGCATAAACGTGTTCGGAGGTAAATGCCCATAATCGCCACGACGGACAAGCGGATTGGGGATCGCAGTAGTGTGTCCACTAAGATGATGCTGCTGCTCATCATTGGTGCAACAGTATGTAGCCACAAGACTTCCGATTTTTTACTAGCTTTGTTAATAAAAGAAGGATGGATAGACTAATGCCGTGAGATGCTGTTAATTTAATCATGTGTAAACCCTACTTAGTCCGGGAGCTAAACTTTAACTTGTTCGAGAAAATTACATTAAATCCTACAGTTTATTTATTTCAGGAATATGATAAAACATCGTTTTGTGAATATATGAATCTAATTATCCCTGATAAATGTGTGGAGGTTTTTTCATAAAATCAATATTAAGATTTAATTGTTTAATAAAAAGAAACAATAAATCCTACACTAGGGATTTATTATCCGAGGGGCCTAACTGAATATTTAAGACAATATTTTAAAAAGTCACCACTGAATAATCGTAGATGTAGTCAGAAAAAATAAAATTATTTTTAAAATTCATAACAATCAAACAGAAATTAAACAAATGGTGATTTTTTACTATAATGACCCGACAATTATTATACTCATCCAAAGAAAAAATTACGTCAGTGACTCAATGCTAACTATTTTTTTTACAGTTTTAACTGATTTACGTGTAGGCGCATTAATTCTACATTTTATTTTTTTTATGTACCTCTTGTCAATAATTAGTTGTGGCACAATACCAAAAAAATCCCCTATGTATACTCTAAGCATTTCCTACAATTTTCGAAATGGTTATTGTTAAAATAAATCGGAGCGGCGCTGACGTCATAAATGCGCGGCCGGCCGCAGGGCAGCGGATAAACGTAGGTGGGGTACTATGTAGACAGGACGGTGCGTCAAATTACAGAAGGAATTTCGTAAGAAGGAAGTAGAAACGTCTTAAATAAAAATTAGTAGTAAAATAAATAGGTATTAAGCAGTTTTTGAACTGACGATTAAAAATGTAGGCACCTATACAACTTGTAACCTATTAGGGGACTGTATTTAATTCCCGACGCAAAATGAGGTGTTAAAATTATTCAAAAATGTATACAGGGTGTGGCCTGTAATAAGAGCAATAAATGAAAACATAGACCCTTTAACTAATCAGTAATTAACTCCAAATGGTTTTAATTAATTAAAAACAAAAATAAATTTTCTATATTTTTCTAACAAAGTTAATCGACCCAGCAATGTACTGCAGACATTATGTGTCCAGTCGAACATTTGACATTGACATTTAGGTACTATCGGTTTCGCGTATTATTGAATCTAAATGAATCAGTATTGCTTATTAAACACATATCTACTTATTGATTACTTTGTCACTTTTTTCAACATTACGTAACAGATCACAATCTCAATTATCAGGTGTGAACTGACGAAATAACTAAATTAGTAAAACGCCATAAGTGACTTCAAAACAATTTATTTAGTAAACGGTTACAACAAAAATAGTGCACTAATCACATATCTCACCGGGTGAACTCTTAACCACTCAACTTGCACTTAAATTAATTGAATTTGTAGACATAGGCACGACTACGATGATGTCGACGATACGATCTGCTTCTTTGTTTGACTCAACTCTGACACGACATAACACGTACTGAGAACAGGATCTTGTCGAAACTAAGTAAGAATTTCACTGTTAATCTGGTTGGAAGTGAAAACCTACAGGTCACAGTCAGAACTGCATTTGGTATACGTTGCTTTGAGATGACAACAATAGTGCTTGGTTCTATTATCAACTCAGATAATATTCGTTGACAAGTCGTTTACACAATGATTGGCTTACTTTTCTTATTAATTATGTGCTTCGTGTGCATCGCAATTCGCAATTTTATAATTTATTTTATTATTTTTGGTAATGTTTTGATATAACAACTTGACGTAAATTGTCATTATGTTGTAATAGTAGAGAAAGTGACTTCACATAAAAAAGTTCGCATTTACAACTGCATGGTCTATGGCTTCGAATGCAAAGATACCACTACTAAATTGTGCACTAAAGAGTAAAACAAAAACGGTCTTCGTGAGATGACTCCTGTCAGAATTGTGTCCCTTTCTATTGAAATGACCATGGCCAAACAAAACACGGGACAAATGGCTTATAAAACGATTGTGTAAGTATCCGGGGGCTTAGCATATCTTGTGTGTGACTGAAACACTCGGCTTTCTCGTGGCTACCCGTCCCTGTTGGACTATATTGATTAAAAAGAGACGAAAAAAGAAAAGGACAGGCCGAGTGATGTTGTCATTGTCAAACAGAAGGAACAGTCGCGAACCGGGATTGTTGAGTCACTTGTTACAGTTCGTAAATTTGTCGGTACACAGTACTGATCGGGATCGATTCGTTATTAACAACTTTTGCCGAAATCTGTTCACCAATGACGTAGACGTTACTATGGTTAAATAATAACAAAACTCAGTTAGCCAATGGCCGAGTCCGCGAATTCCACGGATGCTGATGTTGCTGTGGTTACATTACAACAAAGCTTGATTCGTTATCAACGACTTTTGCCGAACTATATTCAACAACGATGCGGACGTTGCTATGGTTACATTATAACAAAACTCGGGTGGCCAATGACCGATCCCGCGAGTTACACGGATGCTGACGTCGCTATGGCTACTTCATAACAAAGCTTGATTAACCAATGACCGATCACGGTTTTACCGGAAACTGATGTTTTTATGGTTACCTTATAACTGTCCTGTCTTAGGTAAAGCAAAGG
Organism: Thaumatotibia leucotreta; assembly: GCA_025490895.1. Classification (NCBI taxonomy): domain Eukaryota; kingdom Metazoa; phylum Arthropoda; class Insecta; order Lepidoptera; family Tortricidae; genus Thaumatotibia; species Thaumatotibia leucotreta. The sequence goes on from JALPQI010013929.1 coordinate 32,641, forward strand.
GACTGCTATAAATATTCCATGTGCGGCTTAGCAAATCTTGTGTTAGACAGCAACTGGCAGATACCCACCTCTTTTCGATTGTAATGATTAAAAAGTTTTCTACCATTTCTTCTAGTCTAAAAGATTGTTTTAGGTATCCGACAAGACGTTAGACAAGGACACCTTAGCAGCAGTAAACTTCTCGCCAGGACCGTTCCTAGCTTATAAAGAAATATCTACTCTAGGACCTAGTGTTGAAATAAGTCTCGTTTTTGCTAAATTATGTTTTTTGGTGCACAATCTAGTAGGTATAACATATTTGTTGGAATTCAAATAAAAATCAAAACCTCTACAGTGGGTCTATATCGGGTGGCATAATGTTTTTATTTCGAAAAATTTGTACCTAACGAACCTATCCAGGTTAAGGTAGGGGAAGGTTCAAATTATTTCTTTTTGAATGCGGGGGGCTTCGCCCCCCGAGCCCCCCTGGTGGGGGCTTCACCCCCGTCCCCCCTTTTTTGGTTTTGTAAGTATGAGGATGTGTTAACAATTGATTAAAAATACTTAAGTATTTAAAGACTACGCCATTTACTCCGCCCTAGCTTCGAAATCTAACCAATCCACGTCGGTTTTACCCTAGTTTATTACTTGAATATTTTTTTTAACCATTCACCCTGTTGTTCAAATGTTTTGCATGTTTTGCATGATAAATGAAATTTCGGACATGATAAAAGTAGGCGCAGTGAAAATTGACAGTTCGAGTAGTAGGGAAAACAATATTTATTACAATGAACATTAGGATTATTATGCTTTAGGTCATTTGACGTTCGAGTAATGAATATTAGAATAAATATGGTGTAGGTATTTTAAACGTGTATGCGCAAAATTAAGTAGGCTAAACAAGTAGTATGCCTTTTAACATTATGCCAAACATTCTCGGCCAAGAAATTTTAAGACAATCGACGTTATGTGACACGACAGGCACCCCTCTACAGTACAAAACAGTCGTTGGTGGGTCTAGCACATCTTGTGTTTGATAGTCACTCACGACCTTCTCGCGGCTTTTTTAATCAATACAATCAAAACGAGACGAGTAGCCGCGACAATTTCGCGAGCGGCAATCAAACCCAAGATGTGCTAGGTTCGCTGTCTTTTTCGAGGTGTCATTGTAAACTTTCGATGATAAAGTAAAAACCTCTTTGTTGTTAGGGCATCTTATTGGAGAATTATAAAACAAACTTGTCAAAATAAACGTGTTCTCACGCGATTAGTTGTTCTTTATGCCTGGGCTTAAGAACTAGTTTCGATTGAGTAGATTATCAAACTTCGCCTCGGTACCAAGAAACCACCTTGTACCAAGACATCTAACGATCGTTAACTACAATTTAACGATGGTTAAATACATTGATTATGTATTGCAACTTTGAAGTGCTATATCTCAGAGTTGGTTAACTTTGAAGCATTATGATAAGGTCTAGGTAATTGCGTATAGTCCAAAGATTCATCGCTTAAATTTAAAGTTCCTATTATTGGCCACACCCTGTATATATAACTATACCTCTCTCTTTCACGCACAGCGCACGGCATCGCCGCACACGTATCGTAGGCACATGCGCGGGAAGGCGGGATTTAAAAAATATTCGTTTTAAGATTATAGCTGTTAATGTCGATTGCTCGTAAAGCACTTAATATATTTCAAATATTTTATTTTTATTTTGCGTGTTAATTAACATATTATCTAAGAAATAGATCATCGTGGCTGTACGTTTTCATTGAAACGTCTTATAAGCAAAATAAAATAATAACAGTGAAAAAAAAATAGATGCAACTGTGTCACCGCGGAGAAAAGTTACTAAGACGTTTATGTCTTTATTTTGGTCCAATGACCAAATTTTCGAATTGCGCAAGATTTTGTAAGTTATATTTTTTATCAAATAAGGAAAAAAAAATTAAGGTATAGTTTTTTTTGTATAAGCTTTACGAAAAAACTGGGGATTTTTTTTTCCTTAATTATAAATCATCTGAAACAATAGAATGAATGCATAATCTCGAGGGTAGAAATTATTGAACGTGCTGTTCCAATTATTGATCTTCAAGTCCTCGACTGGATGAGAAGCTCTCGCGCGGCACTGGGGATTATTGCATGGTGTGAATCTGTATACCCTAAATATTCATTAGAAAAAGCTTCCGAAACTGTAGGATTTAATGTGACCAAAAACTTTTCTTCCCCCGACTAACTGTAAATACTATCGAAATACTCGCTATTTTATTCATGCCTATCGAAAGTATTGTGACAATAATATTCCACATAATAATATAATAACAAATCTTGAACAAAATCGTCGTTACTTTTTAATCTTGGTGTTTTCAAAAAATGTCTGACAAACAAAATACTTACCATTTGTGGCCTTCGCAGGCCGCAAAATCCTCGTTGGGCGTGTAGTTCTTGGATAGTCTGTTGATGGAGTAGTTTGTGAGGTGCATGTACCTATCGTTGAGCGAAGACAATTCATCGTTGTATTTTACTGAAAAAAAAAAATTGGGATCGTAAATACCCTCATACAATTTTGATGGAGAAAGTGAACTTTCATTGTCGATCGTAAGCCAGGCACAAATAAAGAGAGCTCTATGACTATTATTATGCTTCGTATTCGTATCCACAAAATAAATGTAATTTTTTACCGATTCTGTATTTGTCTTCCAATCTCGAGAAAAAGCTATCAATCAATAAATCAATCTATCAAGCGTTTATTTGTAAACATAGGTATTTACAGTATGTGGATGGACAAGAATTTCAGAAGTTCTGCTATGCTTTACCCAGAGGTGTACAACAACTAGTTACAACAATCAACTACACATTTCTGGAATAGTACATTGTGTATTAAGGGCGGTAAATAAGAAATTGTGAACGAGTGTGAAAGTAAAGCCCAAGCCGAAGGCGCGGGCTTTACTTCACACGAGTTCATAATTCTTGTACCGCCCGTGGCACACACAATGTTTTTCATCACACCTGTGAGGCAAAATAAGTAAATAAAACAATATATTTTCACAAACTACTCTAAAAAGGTCTAAATCATTTCTCAAAAACGGGGATGTCTTTTTATCATTTTTATAACAGAAGTCCCGGCGCAGCGCGCGCCGCGCGCCGCCTCCCGCCGGCGTGGCAGCGGACGGCGCGCCAGTGCGACGTAATGTTGTATGAAAATTAAAAAAAAAAAGGCATTACGGCCATGGGCATAATATAGCTCATTACGTTCATGCATGCCTGCTTGTAAAATCAGCATTTACGAGCAGGTGTGATGAAAATATAGTTGTATTGTTTACCTGACGCGAATCTAGCGAGTCCGTCCTTAAACAGGTATATCCTGAGCGGGTGTACCGACGTTACCAACACGTAGAGCCGCATGTCGAACTTATTCCCGTTGATAAGGTACGGCTTGGAGACGTAACGCTGCACAACTACCGGCCGCTTCTTAGGGATCTGCGTCCAGCGGGACACCACTTTGATACCGGTGCCCCGAGCAGACGCGGGCTGCGGAAGAGATAAGGATCTTCTTAACACGTTCGCCTCTGGTACTGTTGAACTGAGTGCTAATACAATGCCAAACGAAAATATCTCATAGAACTCCTAAGCCAGTGACACGCATGTGTGACCGAAAGGATAGTACGCCTATGCCGGCGACACAAAACTTGAGTCAAAAATGTTCGTCTATGCCACTCATTTATGCTAGTGACATTAGGAATAAATATTGTTATCACATATATGTGTCATTGTTAAGGAACCAGAACCTACGCAGAAAACGCCATCTATTACGTCACGTCTTTAGACATTAAACGAACTGAAACTCGATGAATATTGTT